>PVHY01016050.1:0-34531 GCA_004024945.1 Uropsilus gracilis
GCAATCAAAAAAAACAAAACAAAAAGTTCCCCTGGCCAAGAAAAACAAACAATGACAACTCGGGGGTTAGTAGCAGTTCTGGATAACTACTAGTGATCAAGATGTATCAACCAAGACTAGGGCTTCTAAGCAAAGTGAATACTGGCTAAGATCTGTTGTCTGTCTCCCTAGCGCTGAGGAACAATGGCAAAAGCAATGGAATTTTAATACACCTAGGTATTTGCCTGGGTGATATGCAAACCCTATGTGCAGTCAGATGCAGATTATTTAATTAAGTAACAGGACTGTGCCAATGTTCAATAATAACAGAACAGTTCCACACAAACACGCACCCACACATAAGCACACAAACGCAGCCCCGGTCCAAGATTATCACTGCGGAAGAGATGACAATATTCTCAGAGGCTTAGACTAAGAAACACCCCCCCACCCCCTTCCTCAGTCAAGGCTCAGAATAAAGGCAAAAGAGCTGCACTAAGATACAGAAAATTTATGAAGCTCTGGATGGTGATGAAGCCTCTCTGACCTGTTCCTTGACCCTGAAGTGGAAATAAACCACCTCCAGGGAGCATCTGAAAGGGTGTGATCATTTCACAGCCTTGACAAGCCCAAGAAAACTGCCCGAGGTGAGAATTTTCCAAGTAGTTCTCCACCAAGAACTGAGTGAACAAGTGTCAACAGGCGTCCTGAGGGGAATAACCACTCAAAAACTCTCACCTCATCTCCGAACAAAGGAGGGCCTCCTGCATCATTTCACTTCCGAGCCCATGTGTTTATACATAAAGCACATATTTGATCATGAGTCTCTTTGAATGGACAATACCCCATATTGGTTTTGTCTGAGTCTAGAATCAATTTGGTTTATTTCTTTAAAAAAAAAAGGCAGGCCAAGCACGGTGGCGCGTACCTTTAATCTCAGCCTATGGAACGAGGCTGGGACTAGGAATTGCTTTAGTCCGCAGGTTCGAGACCCACCTGGGGCAACGTAGCGAGACCTAGTCCCAAAAAATAGCTGGGCATGGTGGCGTGCGCCTGTCATCCCAGCTACCTGGGAGGCTGGGGCTGAGGATCGCTTGAGTGCGTGGTATCCCAGATAACGTGAATCTGCAGTTCCCCAGCAACATAGCGAGACCCAGTCTTAAAAAAAAAGCAGCCTATGCAAGGAAGCAGCGACCCAGGTCACCTGGAAAGGAAAAACAGAATCTGAAAGCTCCCTGGCTCCGCAGGCCGACACCATCCCTAAGGCATCAAGGGGACAAAGCCAGCATTCCGTCGTCCTCAGAGAGACAGACAGCGAACTAGGTCAGAGCGTGGCAGGAACAACAGCAATGGAGTCACGGCGTGGCGATCCCATGGAGACGGCTCGCAGGGGCACGAGGAAGGCTCGTGGATGTCTACCATGCAGCCAGACCAGCTGGGAGAACATCACCTGCACCCCCCGGCCACCCCACTCCCCTCCTCCCCTCACATCTGCTGACGAGGGATCAGGATCTGTGTGCACAGTTGCTCTCGCACAACTGTCGCTGCTGATGGCTGTGCGCCCCGAGTCATCTGGCTCCTCAACATCCTACAGGGGGGAGAGGCCCTGGCACAGAGCAACCTTGGCAGCTCCCCCAGGATGGCGGCTTCAAGCCTGGCACCCAAACAACTCAGCAAACCGGCTGCGTCTCTGCCGCGTCACGTTCCCTCCAACAGCCCGTGGCCACCCGTCCGTCTGCCGGGCTGGGCAGCCTGAAACGGGCAGGACCGGTGCCATCTGTGCCAAGGCTGGCGCACCGGGGCACGCACCTGCCAGACCCAAATGCACAGATGCCAGGGTGGCCAGGGCAAAGCAGGCTGGGCACGGACTCTCGCGTCCCCTCCACTACGCCAGGGTGCCTGGGCCAGGTCGGCATGATTGCTGTCACCTGCCCTCTGGAGAGGAAACGACAGGGAGTGGCCAGGCTCAGGCTCCCTTTATTTTTTTTTTTAGCAACAAAGAGCTGGACATTTGCTCCAAGTAGGGCAGAGCGACACTGCCCTTGGAACGTCTGACGAGTGTCTTCCTGCACCCCAGGAACATGACCAGTGCGCATGTGAGCAGATGCCGTGACACATGGTCACAAGGGGAAGAAGGGCGGGCTGGGACACGGCTGTAGGAACCGGTCACTTGGATGAGTGACCGATCACACGCAGGCGATCCCACCCCAGACCCAGCGAGATGGCGGTCACATGTCCTGCTGCAAGAGGACAGGTGAACGGGGAGAGTCTCAGCACCGGGCAGGACGGGAAGACCCCAAACCTAAGGCCTTGCTGAAAGCAGTCAGCCCAGGGACTCATTAACTCGCTTGACCCAATGACAATGAAACAGACACAGGAAGGCCGGGCACGGTGGCTCGTGCTTGTAAGCTTCAGCCTATGAAGCGGCAGGGGCTAGGGATCACGGTTCGAGTCCCGCCTGGGGCCCGTAGTGAGACCTAGTTCCAAAAAATTGCTGGGTGTGGTGGCGCGTGCCTGTAATCCCAGCTACCTGGGAAGCTGAGGCTGGGGATTGCTTGAGTCTGTGGTACCCTGGGCAACAAGAGCCTGCGGTTCCATGGGCAAAAACAGCAAGACCCAGTTTCCAAAAAAAAAAAAGAAACAGACACAGGCACGGGCGAGGAGGAGGAAGGTGTTAGCATTGTGTCCGCTCATTCTGAGCCGCAGATGGGGCTACCACCACTTCACAGAGGAAGCGGATTCTCAGGGAAGCGGGGCGAGCTGGGACTGGCATCCAGATCCACTTGTCTTGGATCCATGTGGTTCTTTACTCTCCCCTTCACCCCACACCCCAACTCCAGGTGACACGGCCTGCCTCCTGCGATTCATGTATTTCCTCTGCAGAGCTGTACATTCTCAGCTGCACAAGACACTGGAAGATGCCCTGCGGGAAGGTCGGGGGTGGGAAGGCCGGGGGTCACAGGTGGGGCTGGCGATTTGCACTAACTGCTACCCACGAGGAAGACAATCCAAGCAGAACACTTGCACCAAACAATAACAGAAACACACAGCATCCAATCGTCTGCCCACGAAAAGGTGACACAAGCACATTTAAAAATAGAGGCGATAAATCTGGCACTCACATTCTGAAGCCTGAGGCTCCTTGCCTCTTACCCCCTCATGACGCAGCACTGGCGCTCACCTGGCCACCCCCTACTCCCCTCACCACAGCTCTCGGCTTCTGCAGCCCAGCTGCCTGTCACTCTCTTGCCCAGAGAGCCACAAGCCTCTCCACCAAATCCTCAATCAAGACAGACGTCACTATAGCTCTGGGGCCCGCTTGGTGTCTGCGTGGCCAGAGAGGGTCCCCGGGGGGGACTGCCCTGTCTGTTTGCTTGGGCTGCACTCACACAAGCCAGGTGACTTAAAGCAAGAGACAAGGTGACTCTCCTGGTCCCAGATGCAAAAGGTCTGGAATCTGGTGCCCACCCCTCCCTGAGGATTCTAGGAAGGATCAACCCAGGCTTCCCTAGCCCCATCTTTCTCCTGGCTTCTGACAGGACCCTTGGTGCTCTCTAGCTTTTCACTGCCTCCTTCTACATGGTGAGCCTACTCCACCCCGCCCCACATGTCTGTCTCGGGTGCAAGCCCCTCGCGAGGACCACCCTCCAGGTGGTCAGCTCCCTCCCACCTCCAGTCCACCCTCATATAACTGCACACACCTGCAACAACTCGACTTCCAAACAGGTTCACAGCCTGAGTCCCGGAGGGGCTGGGACTCCAGAAGGTGCTGGGGTGCACGAGTCACCCCACAGTGCCACCAAGTGTTGCACAAGGACCAGTCTTGCACTTGTGCCAGGCGCCCTTAGATCAGCGGCCGTCTGCTGACTCCCTGTGGCAGCCACAGAGTCCATGTGCTTTAACCACCCTGTGGGGATCGCACTCCCCAGAGGTTGATGCAGGCTTGGGACACCCCAACTTTAACAAATTAAAAGGCTTCCAGGCCAGGGACAGTGGCATGCACCTTTAATCCCAGCCTAGGAAGGGAGACCGAGGCTAGGAATTGCTTGAGTCCACAGGTTCGAGACCTGCCCCGGGAAACATAGCAAGACCTAGTCTCAAAAAAAAATAGCTGGGCGTGGTGGTATGCACCTGTAATCCAAGCTACCTGGGAGGCTAAGGGTGGGGATCGCCTGAGTCAGCAGGATCCCAGATCCTATCCAGGATCTGGACTCTCAGATCTGATTCTGGATTGGGATACCCCAGGCAACATAGCAAGACCTAGTAGACAGACAGACAGGCGGATGGACGGATGGACAGACGAACAGGTGGATGGATGGGTGGGTGGATGCTGAGCTTCCAATGCTGAGGCAGAAACAAGGTTCCCTGGAGGTCCCCCCTTGTAACAACACGGTAAGCCGCAGGGCTGGAGGCGGAAGAAGTGATTCTGCAGGCCATGGAGTCCACTATACAGAGGCCACTCTGGGCTCACACAAAGGCCCTCTCTGCTGCATCACTCAGCAGGTGTGGAGGCAGGTGGGCTCCGTGCAGGCAAGTGCCACATGGCTGTGAGAGCCACAGGCGCTGGTGTGTGCCCTGAGGGTAACCGGTGCAAGTGGATGCCTCCTAGGGAACGTTTCTGCACGTTCCAGCCACAAAGCACGCGAACAGCTCCTGCAAAGGGGACTCCCTCAACTGCGAGGCGGCTGGTGAGGAACGGTCACTCTTAGCACCGTCTGCAGGTTCCTGGTGCTGGGTGCTCAGCCCACTGACCCTGCTGGAATCAACGAATGGAGCAATGGCCGTTGGCAGACATAGCACCAAGCCAGAAAAGTTTCAGTTAGGATTTTAGTTCTGCTTTTGCTCCAAAGCATGTTGCAAAACAGAGATCCTCCTTCTGCTCCAATTTCATTCCTTTGGCACATCCTCCCCTCCCCCTTCTTTTTTTTTGCATGTAGACCAAAAATAAAGAGTTACTAATTTGGGGGCTGTCACTGACTTAGGAACAACTTTAATGACATGAAATATCTGCTCACAGTCCTTCTGTGGCATTCAAGTGTTGTCACCAGAGAAACACTGAAGATCCCCGAAGACGTGTGGCCTAACCTGGAGGCTTCGGTGGCATAAGTCCCTTATGCCACCGTCCCAGGTCCTGCGATGTCACTTGCTGGTTTCTGGGCCCCTGAATATCAGTCCATGGGGCAGCAAGAAGGCCTGGCGTGGCCGGACCATTTTGGTTTTAAGTAGATGATGACAAGGTCCCATAAATTTGGGAACCGCTGCCCTGATGCCGTGCTGTATACCAGTCATCAGAATTATTAACAGTTATTAGCAGCATCCACGTCCGTGATCGACAGTCCTGGTTGAGTCAATACAGCATGTGGTCACACATCCGAAGTACACAGACGTTTCCAACATGTGCTCCAAGTTTTGGTTCGGAAATACTGACGCCCTCCCGCCCCCTCCCCCCCCCATCTGTCCTTATTTCCATTCTTACCTAACCCGTGACCTTTGATGAGCTCATCAGGGCTCATGATCACCTCCTCCCCATGCAGCTGTCTGTGCTGCCCCCAGGCTGCTCGTGCTCCTCTCCCTTTCTGGAACAGCCTCCAGCCCAGCCCTGCTGATGTAAGCCCTACCTAGCTTTCAAAATGGAGCTCCAGCCCCATCTCCAGGAGGCCGCCTCTGTCAACCGCAACCCACCCAGGGTTTGCTCCCTTCACGCCCACCCATGACGTCTGCTTTGCTAAAACAGGGGCCTGGAGGCCCAGCTTCGTGCCCACCCCGCTCTGCCCAAGTACCAGGCCTGCTCAGAAAGTGCACTGTGCGTGGTTATGTGATCCCAGCCAGACGGTGGGCTTTCCTTAAAGGCGCTGAGAGAAAGACATGAGGCTGAGGTCAGGCATGGTGGCTCGTGCCTGTAAGCTTCAGCCTATGAAGTGGCCGGGGCTAGGGATCGCATTTCGAGTCCTGCCTGGGGCCCGTAGCGAGACCTAGTCCCAAAAAAATAGCTGGGTGTGGTGGTGCATGCCTGTAATCCCAGCTACCTGGGAAGCTGAGGCTGGGGATTGCTTGAGTCCATGGTACCCTGTTCAACGAGAGCCTGCGGTTCCACGGGCAAAAATAGCGAGACCTAGTCTCAAAAAAAAAAAAAAAAAAAAAAAACACATGAGGCTGTAACGCAGGACCCATTACACAGGCTTTAGCCTAGAAAGCTGTTGACAGGTTCTGGGGAAGCTACAGACAGACACGTTGCCTGGAGGCTCTCTTGGGGATCCGCTGCCTCCGTCTCCCCAAGCAGTATGCACCCTCCACGGCCTTCCTGAGAGGCCTCCAGCTTCCTCAGACACACACCCCAAGAGCAGCACCCTCCTGGCACCTGGCTCCCCTGCTGGTTGCTGGACAGCTGGGCGTATTGCAGTTCTTGCTTGAAGAAGCATTTCACAAAGTAAGGCTTGGGGACCACCTGAGTTTCAGGAGGGGGGGGGTGTCTGCTAAAGCCTCAGGCACCCAAGCCCAGCCGCAGCCTCCCTGGATCAGCATTCGGAGCAGGAAGGGAGACAGGAGTCTCATCGTTGATGGGAGTCAGGTGGTTCTGCCAGCATGAAGAGCCACTGCTGGCACCGGTGAGCTCTGTCTGTCACCCAGTGCCACCCTTCTGAGCTGGGACAAGACCTTCCAAGCCCAGGGCAGCTCTCCCTCCTAGACATGCCCATCCTCACCCCTCTAACTCACCAGCAACCCAGGTCATTTTACTCTTCCTTGGAAGCCCCCAACCAACTTGAGCACAATTCTGTCTTCCCAAACGGTGCTCCCCAAAAGAGGGAAGAGAGCTGGGCAGATCTTGCTTTTACAACACTGCCCGTTGTGGGAGGGAAGTCGGTTCAGCTCTTGCCAGCTAACAATGAGCGTTCACATTTCAGACTAAATTAACCAGGAACATTAGCCTTTTGTAAATCTTTGCTGATTCACTAGGAAGCGGTGTAGACAGCTTAGTTTTAATCCGAATGTCTCTGTGGCTAATTCCTGCAGGTACAATGGCGGTCCGTGGTTCCTTGGTGATTGTTGGCTCCGGCCCTTTCTGGGCTTGGTTTTCCACTGGGTTTCAGGACATCAATTGCTGGGGCAAATAAACCCTTCTAATGTATGATCTTATCTAATCCTCAAAATCATGTTCCTCCCCCCCCCCCAATTTTATAGGGGGAAAAGCATGCAGGAACTTAGAACGTGCAAACAGTTATATCTGTAACTCCCACACTCGTCATTGAATGGACATTTTTTGAAGGGCGGCTCTTCTTTTAAACAGCCAGGTGTTGGGGGTAAATTAAGAGAAAGATTCCACACACTCAGAAATTATCACAATCCTATTGACTCTGACTTCTAAAATTTCCTTTATTCTTTCTGTTGTTTTATCTGGCCGAGAAGGAACAGGAACCAGGTTATAACAAGTGAAGAGGATGGCAAAGTTAAATACTGCCGTAAGGTTGAAGAAAGAGATATGTATCTATTCCTATAAATATAGGACAGATAATACGTGGTTGACCCAGAAAGCACACTCGAAAAGGATCAAAGGAAGACCTTTAGAAAGAAGGCAGCGTCCATAACAAATGAGAAACCGGCCTTTGGGGACAGCATCAGTAGAAATAGCTCTAAAGTCTGTGTGTCAGGAACACTGGCTTTCATTTTTTCCCCTTTTACATTATCTATCTCCCAAAACCAGTGTTTCTGCAATTAACTCAGATTTTAGTATTAATTCATTATTTAAAGCAATTCTGTCCAAACAGCTGAACTTCTTTTGGTTCAGGTTAATTTCATCAAATGGTAAGCGATTAAACTTTAATTAAAAATACATATGCAAAACACTGAGGTCTTGATATGCAAGGCAATTGAATGTACAAGATTAAAAAGAATGCAAACAAATATGGAAGAACAGTGTTGGGCACACAAGGGAAGCCATCTAACTCCACTTGCCTTTTCACCCTCAGGCAGCCAGCCCCAGGCCTGGCCTTCGCAGTGTGGTACTGTGAGTGGTGACACAAGATGCAAATTCAGGTCTCCAGACTTCCAAGTGGGAGCCTGTTCAGGGAGGCCTCTGACTGACATCTAACCATTCACCATTTTGTTCAAATGCTGGTTCCAAAGCCCTCACAAAACTTCCAAAACAAAACCCATATGCCCTCGGGCTGTGCACCAATGTAAAAATGTTTGTGTGTGTGTGTGTGTGTGTGTGTGTGTGCGTGTGTGTGTAATCAGTGAAAAAAATTCAGACAAGCGGACTAAAGAGTTGGCTCCTCAACAAATAAATGAGAAGGAAAGGGGAGCTAGAAAGGAAACCTACAGGTTAGAATGTATTTGAGACCATTACAATGTATGGACCTGAGTTGGGTCCTGATTCAACAAATTGTTTAAAAAATAAATTAATAACAACAACAACAACAAAAAACCCACAAAAAGTCCTCAACCAGACACCGGAACATCCCACATAACTGTCAAGGTCTCGGTGGTTCCACTTTTCATTTTCAGGCACCTGATAAGGTCCTTTGACAAGCTTGTTGAAATGCAGTTTTTTCTGTATTAGTTACCCCAGAAACACCCTCACACGCGGTGCCAAGGCCCTACATTTGCCTCAGATCTTTCTCACACAAATAAATGCAACATGGAAGAAAAATTGCATTATGTAAGTGATGGTGTTCACGTCTCCAACTAAGAAGGAAAAGTTTCCCTGACTTTCTTTACGATCCCGAGTCCCATTCCTCTTTTCAGACCCATACTTTCGTACTACACAAAAAATGTAAGGTCACCTTCTCAACACTGAAGTTTCGGCTCCTCGTACTTTACTGCTTGGCAAAAACTCTCTTTTTTCACAGAACATAAAGAGAATTTTCACCTGGAAACAGAATGTTCCAAAAAGGAATGACCAAGCACATTTTAAAAAGCAAATTTTACACTTTTCAAATTTTTTAAAAACCTTAAAAAGGCAATTCCTGTGGCCTTGGCTGCTGGTTGCTTATACAATATCTACAATTCTGTTGGCCAGAACCTAGTCTGAATTGCTGGTCAGCCCACACGACCAGCAGACACGTGTTCCCAACCACACCCACCTTGCAGTTCTGCCACATACCCTACAGAGGGGGACCCTCGAGAGAGGACACAGCCCCTCCCCACACAAGCACCTGCTCCAGAAGCTGACCCCCCTACCCCCTCCCCAGCACACAGAGAAGGCACTGGCCCATCAGCACATTATACCCAGTCTCAAACAGGCTCGAACGCTGCATCCATGAAAATTGACCTCCCTGAAAGCCGTGCTAACTTAATAAACTCTCTGCAGCAACCAGCTCCCAAAGGAAGCAGCTCTTTCAAACCTCTTCTGGGAAGTTCAGGAGAGGTGATCCCTTCCACCTGCAGCCTGGGAACCCCCAGAGAAGATGGAGCCAGGCCAGTGGGAGGTGCACTCACAGCGAATCTCACTTGGCAGTTCTCCTCGCCCAGGTAGCACAGGTCTCCCGAGACGTTGGTCTCCAGCCACAGGTGCTCTCCGTTGATGGCATTCTCCTGCAAGGAAAGAAGCCACCTGACTTCAGGTTCTGGTTTTCCAAGCATGAAAGGGGGAGATTTCAAACTCAGATTTGGGGCATAAGGAGTAGAAACCCTTTTCATTGTAGCCCTGAAAATATGACCATTAAATTACAGGAAAGGTGGGAACGTAAACTGGTCCAGTCACTATGGAAAGGTGTGTGGAGGAACCTCAAACTAATGGAAATGGAACTACCCTTCGACCCAGCAATCACTCCTCTGGGAATCTACCCAAAGGAGACCTCAATGCTTGTACAAAGGAAAACCTGTGCTTGGTTGTCTACTGCAGCACTATTTATAACTGCAAGGACATGGAAACAACTGAAATGTCCCCAAACAAATGACTGGATGAAAAAGATGTGGTATATGTACACACTGGAATATTACGCATCAATTAAAAATGATATATTTGATGATTTTATACTATGGATGAACCTAAAAGAAATCATATTAGCAGAAACAAGTCAGAAAGAAAAAGACAGAAACTAAATGGTCTCACTTATATATGGGACACAGAAAAAATAAGCAAAAAGCCCCAAGGAAAAGTCAAAACAAGCTAACAACCAAACTGAAGTACACAATTTGGGGGGCCAGGAGAGGGTGGGAGTGGTCAGGGAGGGAAGGCAGAGGGCAAATCCCAGGCATTACAAATGTGAAATTTATATATAAATAAATACAATTAATATAAAAAAATATCAGAAAAGGTTTTGGAAAAACCCAGAATAGACATTAGGTCTATAGATATTTAGTTTATGGATATTAATCACTGAAACATATTTAACTGGGGGGGAAGAGATCTTCAAATTGTTTGCCTTAAGGTCTTTATCTGGACCCAACATGACCAGTGAGAGGGATAAAAGCACCAACCGTCCAACACAGGATCTCCTCTGTTTGGCCAACACCACAGATTCCACGACAACTGAGACCAAATTGCATTAAAAGTTACCTATCTGAGCACATCAGCCACGAACGAGGATAACTGTACTAAAGTACTTTAAGGTTGTCTGAAAATGCATTTACACCAGTCATGGGTAAATTACACCTTTAAGAGAGAGACTTCTTAAAACTTCGTTTAAATCTAGGCATAAGACATTTCTACCAAATCAAACAGTTTCCCAGTTCAGTAAGGCCTTCGCCCATTTACTCATACATTTTCACAGGTAAATGGTTTCCCAGCATCTAAAAATATTCATATGCTTCTCATAGCAAACAGAGCAGTTACTATATATGTTGTAGAAAGGGGAGCGAGGAGGCTGATACACTGACTGTTTTTCACAGGATGATGTCCAGAATGACAGTCCTTCTTGGGGCACACTACTTTAGATGAATGATGGCTTTATATGTTAATTCCATATTTTGCTCATTTACTTTTTTTTTTTTTAAAGGGCTCGGTTGCTCTTCAGCAAGGTGTTTGGTTAATCCGTGTATAAGAGATTATGTCTACAGGTTTTAGGAGGAAATAGCTCTTGTTTTAATCTTGTTTGTCACAGCACATGAGTATGTAATTACTTTTCCATAGGGGCATGCTGTAGACCAAACTACTCTCTCCCAATTCTTATATGGAAGCCCTACCCCACCTCCATGATGTAATCTGTAGAGAGTCCTTTGGGAGTTCATTAGGACACAAGGGTGGAGCCCTGCTGATGGGATTAGTGTCCCTATAAGAAGAAACTTGAGAGGAGTCTCTCGTTCCATGCACACACCCCAGGAAAGAGTGTATTAGGACACAGGAGAAGGCAAACAGCTACGAGCCAGGGGGTAGCACCTGAAGGGAACCAAACTTACCAGCATTTTGATCTTGGACTTCCCAGCCTCCAGCATTGTGAGAAGAAAACCCCCTGTCCTTTAAGCAGTCAGGCTATTTTGTCACAGCAGCTCAAGCAGCCTAACAGGAGAGGACCTCAATAAGGGATGTGTAGGCTAAGCAAGCAGCTTAGAAGTCCATCTTCTATGTGAGCCATCATTATTATGACCCTTCCAAAAAATGTCCGCATAACCCTCTGAATCCCCAGACTTAACACAGAGAATCAGCGGTAAACACCTAAGGAAAGCTGGGGGAATACCACTAGCATCCTTTTCCTAAAATAAACAAATTTCTTCAGATTCAAATGCAACACCATTTCCTTTCAGGGCTTGGAAGGGCAAATACTTTTCAGATAAGAATTACTAAAGGTGGGCTGGGCACGGTGGCTCGTGCCTGTAAGCTTCAGTCTATGAAGCGGCCGGGGCTAGGGATGGTGGTTCGAGTCCCACCTGGGGCCCGTAGTGAGATCTAGTTCCAAAAAAATAGCTGGGCGTGGTGGCACGCACCTGTAATCCCGGCTATCTGGGAAGCTGAGGCTGGGGATTGCTTGAGTCTGTGGTACCCCAGGCAATAAGAGCCTGTGGTTCCACAGGCAAAAATAGCGAGACCTAATCTCAAAAAAAAAAAAAAAAATTACTAAAGGTGATGAAATGTTTCACAATTCAAGAAAGGTGACAAACATTTTGGACAACCAAAGTGAGGTGCAAAGGGACAGGAGAAAATCACAAGTCCTGTTGATATTGAGGACTCAGGAAAGAGTCTCAGGGAGATTCTTAAGTTTCCTGAAAGGAGACAGTGAAAGAGGACAATTTCAAACATTTCCTAGTTTTATATCCTGAGGAAATTGACCACCCACAACCTCAAATAGTTTATTCTTGGGATATGATCATCCAACTGTAGCTTCTAACCATTGCAAAGAATGAAACCCCTTTCCATTCTTTCAGCCTTTAATTCATTCAGTAAACATTTGTTCCACACCACTGGCGTCAGGTACTAGGTGAGTGTGGAGTAAAAGTGACTAAAGATAGAAACTGAATGCATAATTAGGGCAACAAATACTAAGGAAATCTATGTACAGCAAACATTCTGCCAACCTTTTTTAGAAAGTCAAGTGTGAAATGTTGAGTCCTGGTAGGCTGAGAGGCAGGCTGAGCAGACAGATCTAAGGAGGCAGAGATTAGCAAACTCATTGCAGACACAGCAGAGCCATAAGGATTAGCTAACTCACCTTGAGTAGTAATCTGACTGGAAGGACCAATCTTTGTAAGAAGAGGGAAAGAAAAGATGTCGGCTTCCTGCCACAGTGAGTCTAACACTGGTTCTCAAATGTGACTTCACATGATGAAGACCTAGTGAGTTTCTTAAGAATAGCTGGCTATCCCCAGATAGTCTGCTTCAACTTATCTGCAGTGAGAGCTGAACATAAGGCGTACTCAAAGTTCCCAAGGTGACTTGAAATTACTACAGAATCTGAGACCGATGATGCAATAGAACCTGCCCTACCTCTTCAAATTTACAGCAAAGAGATGTTACAACTTGTCTATGAAATCTGCTAGATGTGATACTGAAGCTGGGACCCAATATGGACAATGCTGTTTATTGAGAAAGGAATGTGGACATTGCTATTTTCTGCATTTGAAAGACACAGAGACTAAGACTAGCCTGAGGTCAAATAAGGCCACTTTTTCTTTCTTTCTTTTTTTTTTTTTTTTTTTTTTACTGTAAAGTGATGATCTGGGCAGATTTCGTGATTATGCTAATGAAGGGTCTTGAGGTGGTGATTTTTAAGGCCCAGAGGGAAAAGGGAAGGATAAACTACCAAGGGTGTGGTTATGAAGGTGGAGAGGTGATCCTGATGAAGTGTGGAGCCACTGTGAAACTCTGATAGGCCGGAGAGACCTGCCTGAGACCCACCTGTGTTGGTTGGATTCATCTTGTTAGGGGGCTATGGCCCCCAGGATTGGTGTTGATGCATTAAAATAGCTATTGCTAACATTGGTGGATGGAGATGTAGAGAAGGGAAGTTAAGCCTTCTCTGGAGAAAAGAGGATTAAAGGATCAGGGAGGGGACAGAAAAAAGGACAAGGAAAGAGACATAAAAAAACAGAGAACCGAGAAGGAAGAAGCAGAGAAGAGCAGAAGGGAGGCTGGAGGCCTCAGAGCTGCTGCTGCCATGTGGGACAGCAGGGCAGGGAAGAAAGCCAAGCTGTGGGCTTCTTTCCCCAGCCCGGGATGGTGAGGAGCCCGGGGAAGCATGTTGGAGACACGTGTGACCTGTGTGAGCTGACTTGGAGATGTGGTACCTGAAAATTTGGTTTAACTTTGAAACTGCGATGCTTGGACAGTTTTCAATGTGAAAGATGCCTGAAGTGCTTGCTGTGTTGCTGTATTGAGTGAGTCTTGCTGATGCCGGGCCACTTTGAAGTTGGAGCTTAAAGAAGCTGGAGCTGGACCTTTTGGAGAAGAACTGACAACGCCATCCTGGTTTTCCTCATTGGATTTGACTCTCCTGCTTTTGGAGATGGACCGATGATGCCATCTTGGCTTCTCCTGGCTTGGAGGGAGTGAAGCTGCATCTTTGAAGGAGTGATGACACCATCTTAGCTCCTTCACCCAGCCTAAGTTGGGGCAGCCACCATTTTGTGACCATACACGGCTGCCACCGCCATGTACTCTTTGGAACAGAGCCTGGACTGTGTGGAGAGATCACCAAAGGGGGTCCCCCTTGTCCCCCCTCAGTGACTTTCGTCTGATTTGTCTTTCAATAAGTAAATTTGTTTCTGCCTCCCTTTTAAGGTTTATGTGGTCTTGCTGCTGCAAGTGTGGGCTGGGAAGAACCTGGTATATGGCTGGCCTTAAAGGGCTAGCTACTCCCCTTTGCAGGTTTGGTTAAACACCCCATTTTGCATGTTTTTTCACCTGATTTCAAGCTGGTGTCAACTGGAGTGACAGAAGATCAGGAGTCAAGGATATAGCCTGGCGTTTTCAACCAGAAGTACCCTAAGACTGAGGTAGACCCCATGAAGCTCCTTGAGGAGCTAAAGTGGGGCTTTATTCCATTTAAAACACTTGTGAGAGCGTGAACTCTTTTAGGGTTTTTTTTTTTCCCATATCTATAAATAAACCTCTATGTTGATCATAGTCGCTAAGGTTTGATCCCCAAACAGCTGCTGCGTGCAGTCAAAAAAAATCCATAGTAAAAAAAATTTAAAAGGGCGTAGTCCCTGTCCCCTGATAATAATACTTCTTAGTCCTTGTTCTTCCTTGTCACCAGAGAAGGAGATGAGAAAAAAGATGTGGCATGGATAGCCTGAGGGAGAGTTGAAGGAGAAACAGGGCAGCAGAGATATATATTGAGCAGGCTCAAAGTTAATAACAGAAGCTGGGGATAATGGGAAATGAAACTTGCATGAGCCTTTCAAGAAGCAATTGAATAAGCTGAAGTGTTCATAATTTCCATGAGAATCTCACTTCTGGGAATGTGATCTAAGGATATAATCTAAATGGAAGAAAAAACAATATCTAAGAAGTTGGTTTCTACCATTCAATAGTCAAATCCAGGAAATATCACAAACGCACAGTGGAGAAGATTTACCAAAAGTGGGATAATACACAAAGTGAAATGTTATCAAGAAACACAAATATGGATACTAGTCATATGGATAACTGCATGATACAAAGTGAAAAGCGTAAAAAACAAAGCTCAAAATTAACTGTATGTGATTGATGTTGGAAGCCTACCCTCCTTCCTCCTGCCAGGAATAGTTGATACATGCATTTGATAAAGAGCTAGTTACTCTCCTGTTACTATAGACTTGCAGATTTTACAGAGAACTGGGTAGTACTTTGATTAGCAAACCTGCCTGACAGGACTTCCCCACCCCCTCAGGGGTTCTTTTGGTGAGAAGGAAGGGTATATGGATGGGGTTGGAACAAGGAAGGGGATTCAGCCATTTTGGAAGGAAAGATGGAGGCCAGGCCATGAAGCCATGAGGGTCCTCAGGCCTGGGCTTTGACCCAAGCTGGTAACTTATGCTGAAAGCTAAAGAGGTTGGATATTTAAACTCCATGTTGGAGTTTGTTTTGCCGAGTTTGACTTGGGTGTTTCTGAAGAGGCTTTGTGAGCCAGGCCTGAGAAGAAAATGAACTTGGCTGGTTCCTGTACTATGGAGTTTCTTTCTATTACCTGGAGGAGGTCGAGGTAAAGACAGCATTACACTCTCAACTGCCTGCTTGGAAGAGCTGGATCATGCCCAAAAAAGATGTCTACTCTTGGAGCACATGTAAATGAACTCTGGAGATTAGACAAGTGGTGAGGCTAACAGAACTAAAGAACTGAGGGTTTTGGACAATCCTGGAGAAGGACTTTGGACAATGCTGAGGAAGGTTTTAGACAATGTTGGAGTAATTGGAGTTTTTCTTATATGTTTCTATAGTATATAGGAATTCACTGTTTAGTAATAAATTAGTCTGCACATAGAGTCTTGTTCTGACTTGGAATTTTAGTGAAAAGGCTGGGGATGGCAGGAAGAACCCACAAGTTTGAATGTCTTTAGGCTACAGAAGCTGCAAAGGGTAAATTGAGGTAAGCTAGTAAGGTTTAAACTGCAGTTTCTGAGGCCACGCATGGTGGCATCTGCCTGTAAGCAGCAGCCTAAGAAACCACAGCGGGGACCAGGGATCGTGGTTTGAGTCCCACCGAGGGCACGTAGCAAGACCTCATTCCAAAAAAAAATACAGCTGAGCATGGTGACATGCACCTGTAATTCCAGCTACCTGGGAAGCTGAGGCTGGGGATTGCTTGGGTCTGTGATACCCCAGGCAATGTGAGCCTAACAGTAGTTCCACAAGCAAAAATAGTGAACCTAGTCTCAAAAAAAAAAAACAAAACAAAAAAAAAAAACCCCTGCAGTTTCTAAGTTGTTGTTGTTTTTTCTGCAGTCTGGGTCTGGGAGCTGAGAAGTGGTGGCTAGACTCTGCATAACAAAGGTGAGAGGTCTGTAAAGGCATTTTACCTGCAGGAAGTTAGGCTTTGAATCTGCCTGGGAGTAGCAAATGATTTAAGTTATAAGCTAGAAAAGTCTCTTTTATCCAATAATATGATGATCACAACTCTTGATACAAAAAGGACTGAAAAGAACTGCATTATATCAGTAATACGAATTCTTGACCCAAATATCCCCTTCTACAAACATGTAGAAGTTTGTAGAAGAAACATGTGTTTCTTCTACAAACTTGTAGAAGAAACATGTGTTGCTGATCTTTAATAGAGATGTTCAAGAGTTTTGGTTCTTTTTAATTTTCAGCTTTTACTTCTTTCTTATTCCATTAAGTCAGGCTTTCTTCCTCCTCATTTCACTATTTTAACTACTTTTGTCAAGATCAATGATGTCAGAAGGCTAAATCCACAGATGAAATCTTTCTATTATTAACAGTTTTGACACAGATAATCATTCCCTACTCTGGAAACACTTTCTTCCCAGAAATACAATATATTTTTTTGTTTTTCTTGCACCTCACTGACCAATCTGCCAGCTCCTTTGTTATCTTCCCTATCTTCCCAAACTCTGAATATGTGAGTATTATACCTGTCTTTAACCCATTCACATTCAATCCTAAAGCCATTACATTAAATTCTCACAGCTTAAGAACCCATCAATTAACCACTGCATCCAAATTATCCAGACACTATAAACCTCTTCTTTGAAATTCAGATTCATTGAGATCAAAGACCCTCAACATTTGCACAAGAAGAGCTAATGTCTCAAAATTTTACATTTTCAAAACTTAACCCCTGACTTACTCTGTAAATTGACTCTTTAATTTTTCCCCAAATTTTCAGTAAAAGGAAATGTCCTTTCTTATGAAGCTGCAAATATTTGCAAACTTTGGGCTTATTCCCTCCTCCCCACACCTAACCATCAGTTTATCCTAATGACTTTAGTTTTCGAAATGTCTATGAAACCTAATCACATCTTACCACTTCTATCACTGCCCAAGTCTCCACTACCTTTGGCTTGGAATAGGCTACCCTTCCAAAAGCCCCCTAAACAGTGCCCTTGCTTCTCTCCTGCATCCGACAGTCTGTTCTCTAAAGTGCAGGCAAAGCCATCCCTTTACAGGGTAGATCCAATCAAGTTACTGCAGTGTTCAAGATTCTTCAATGGTTTTAAAAGCACTTGAATTACCCAGTGTGCTTTGCACCAGAAGAGTGTAAGGTCCCTACAGACCTGGTCTCTGGGTATCTGGCTTCTCCTGTCTCTGCAATCTCATTTTCTATCCCATTTACCTCATCCCTATCATACTCGCTCACAGCACCAACTTGCAGTCACACTGGTCTCTTTGCTGTTCCCTAAGGAGGCTAAGCAAGCCTCACCTCAGTTCTATTGAAGTTGCTGTTCCCTTGACTAAAAACTGTTGACTTGAGATGCCTGTTCTGTGCAATACTCGTTCCACTGAGGTCTCTGACCAAATGTTCCCACATCAGAAATGGTGCACTGCATATCCTGCTTCCTATAGTCAAATGCATTTTCTTCCCCATCCTGACTCTATGTGATTAATTCTACTCACCTCTCAGTTATCAAATCAAATATTACTTACTCACGGAATCATAAACTTGCCCCAAAGTTGAAACCAAGTTACTGTGAGCTTCCCATGTTCCCACACCAACATGTAATCATTCATTCATTCATTCATTCACTGACATTTATTCATTCATCGGCATGATTATCTTACTAATGTTTCCTTCTGCACTAGATTCTAAGCTCCATGAGAGCACTGAAGAAACAGCACTTCACTTACTGCCTGTCATGTAATAAGTAATAAATAAATTTGGGGGACTGAAAAAATGAAAGACTAAGAATCACAACCTTGCAATGTGCAACTCCAAGGAACTAGAAGGAATGATCATTTTTATATGTCCTTTATAGTATGATGTCATAAACTTTAAGACCTAAGTATGGATACCTAACAGAGATGTGGCTGGCAGTCTTTGAAAGTCACAAAAAGACAAGTCCTTGAAAAATAAAAGTGTAAACAACCCAAAAGCCCCCAAACCAATGAATGGCTGAAAAAAAAAAATGTGGTATATGTACACAATGGAATACTATGCATCAAACAAGGAGGACAAACATATGTCATTTGCAGCAACATGGATGGAGCTAGAAGGACTCATATTAGCAGAAATAAGCCAGAAAGAAAAAGAGAAAAACAGGATGGTCTCACCTATATGAAGGATAGAGGGAAAAACAAACAAATAAGAAAAATTAGAAACAACCAGCAGAACTGAACAATAGAGCGGAGAGGAGGAGGGGGAAGAAAATGGGGGAGGCAGAGGGCATAAAAGAATAAGATGATTAGCAGGTGTTCAGGAAATGGGAAAACCCCGGGGTACACAATAATGTTATACACACACACACACACACACACACACACACACACAAAATAAAAAAAGTAAATTAAGAAAAAAAAGTAAAAACATGGGGAGGGTGGGGAATAAGGGATACAAAATAACCATGTAAACATAACGAATATTGCACAATAATTACAAAATTAAAAAATTAAAAATAAAAGTGTACAAGGAACAGCACAATTAGGTAAGAAAAAGATGGAGCACAGCTTTTGGAGACTATACTTCTCTCACTTATCCTTCTCTTACAGATGCAATGTTTAATCAAGTATACAAGAAAGTGTTTGGTCCAGAGATAGCGCTGGCCTTTGTCTGATAAAAGTTATCTGTTTTCCTAGGACCTTGGGCCAAGCCATGTAATATTAAAATGATTATGGTGCAACTTAGAGGCCACAGAGAGATATCAGCTCCACCTCCAGAGAAGTTGGAAGCCAAGGTCAACCATTGGACAATAAACCATGTCTACATAACCAAGTCCCATTAAAACTTTGGACACCAAGGTTCATGCCAGCTTCCTTGGCACTATGCCCAGGTGTCACATATGGTAGCCAGGAGAAGTTAGCACAGGGACTTACTGGGTGTTCTTTGTGTAAAACTCTCCTACACTCACCCCCTGTATCTCTTTCCTTGGCTGACATTGACTATTATTTCACAATCATAAGTTATAAATATAACTGCTTCCAGTAAATTCTATGAGTCTTTCTAGTATATTATCAATGTGAATGTGGTGTCAGGAATTCCTGAATTCCACATAAAAGTGTCCTGCCTGGGTGGCAGCTGCACAAGAATGGAGCAGAAGTGATTGTCGTGGTTTCCTTCTCATGTCATAGTGTCCTGCTTCAGCCCAGTGTTCATAAATAGGTGCTTTGGAGTCAGACAACTCACTGTTCACAACCTCTGACCAACATCTATGATCAACGTCTCTCTAAACTCCCTAAACCTCATTTCACTCCTCACTAAACTTCAGTCGACATTGTATTTCCCTGACAAAATTACAGTGTTTACAAGTGAAGTTGCATGAAATTCAACACCCTGCACAAAGTAAGCTGAGATGCTTGACACCATTTTCATTGTTGCTGTGATTACTCTCATTTCCCTTCTGCCCTCCCCATCTACAGATCATTATCCACGTTTCTCTCCTGGGCCTTTATAGCCTGTCCTCAAAACCATTTTTCTCTTTTTTGGACACACACTCATCCAGCCTCCCTTGCAGTTAGGTGTGAGTACATGACCAGGTTCCGATCAATGGAATATGATCACTGCAGGAGTGTGGTGTACCTGGCTCATTAAAACCTCCCACATGCACCCCGCCATGTTGTTGTTTTTTTTTCATACCGGATGACTTGGGGTGATTTTAGAAGTCATCTGTTGAAGATACATGAGCAACTGTCACCAAATCACCACGTGGGTAGAGGACCAACGCCTTACCCAACCGACCCCAAGCAGTCCTGGGCTGCTACTTAAGAGAAGTCAACTTCTTTTGAACTGAGCCATGTTTTGAGTATATTACTTACCACAGCCCAGTCTATCCCAACTCATCTAGGCCTCTTCTCTTTCCTCATAGCTTTGTCTGGATTTCCTGTGATTATCTACATCCACCCCACCCACCCCCCAGTAACTTACCATCCATCCACTCAGCAGCATCCGTGAGCTCTGCTTTCTTCTCTCCTGAACTCTGAATTCTGACGTTCTGTCTGCTCTTTTAGACTTCCGCCAAACCAACTGCTTTAAAACAAAGCTAAGGCTGTGCTTCTCTCTTACTCGGGATGTGTAAGTCATTCCCTATTACCTATACAATAAGATTTAATTTCAGTCTCAGATGTTTCTCTTCAATGACACCAATCAATCTGTCAGTCTTTAACTCCCTTATTCACTCTCATATATTTTATTCCCTCATTGCTCTTCCCTATCAAAAGTCTAACCTTCCTTTTCTTGTGCCATGTTTACATTCACTTCACTCTCTGCACCCAGGAACTTCTCTCTCTTCTCTATACCTCCATCTTGAAATACACATCAAAGAACAACTCCCAGTAGCTGCCTGCATCACAAGGACAGAAGAAGAGAGATGGCGTCCCACTTCTAGATGATGATAACATTCCTGTCTTTGTGGGTGCTGAGGCTCGTCTCTACAGATCTCCTTGTATTTGTACAAATCAATCTCTATACAGATGGATCTGTTACCAAAGGTTACAGATCCCCCAAGCAAACAAAACATATGCTTCTACATGTGGGTCCATGTGCTCGGTTCTGCTCTGGAAATGGTTCCCGAGAAAAAGAGAAAAGGTGGGGAGTGGGGCAGACGGAATTACACAGAGAGAGTGCACTGACATTAAAAGCAAATCACCTACGCAACATGAAGACTTTGCTTGCAAAAATATTTTGAAACAATAACAGAATTATAATTGTGTACTCTATGGAAATGGCCTCATGAATTCAGAAAGGGAAAAAATACGGGAGGGCCGATGATACAGACGATAACAGCAATAGCTGTGTTGGATGGTCTGTCTCTGTGTATCCGTATTATGGTCCTGAGCATCTGGCTACTAAGAACATGAGAAGCAGTTAGCACTGACTAAGTGTGTTGTCAGCAGATTTGACAACCTAACATGTGAACAAGATATAAACCACCTCACAAATAATTTTGTCGTGATTACATGCAGAAATGGCAATATTTTTCAATGATTTGCTGAAACAAAATATGGTGCTGCCGCTCATTTTACCTATTTCAGTTCATTTTTTTAATATGTGTACCAGGAAATGTAGAATTCCTTCTAGGATCACATCTCATTCTACCGGACAGTGTTGTTTAGATAATCACCTTCCTAGAGGTAGGAGTTTAGATCTACAAACTTCTTGCTGATCTGAGAAACTGTAGAAAGCTATGATTTCCCCCAGCAGCCAATGTAATTTAATTTTAAATGCTTACAACTTATAAAAATAAATAAATAAAGGAGCAATGAGGGTGCATGTCATCACAGTCTATTTGTCCCACCATCTGCAGGACTCAATCGGACCATGACTGACTTGTGCTGGGAAAGACCTCGGCTCTGCTCAGATGTCTGCTATCTTGATTGACCTGACTTAACTTTTTTAAAATGGGGCTCTGAGTCAGGAGAGGTGCTGAGTGGGGGGGGAGGGTCACTATTGGTGATGACATTGCAACTTGTTTAACTAAGGTCATGTCTCCTACGACTCACCATCTGAACCAAGACTGACATAAGACAATGTGTACGTACGTACACGCGCGCGCACACACACACACACACATACACACTTGCCTCCTTCTGACTTTTCAGTCAATGTTTCTAAAGATAAAATGACCTACTTTCATAACCCAGTTTAAACCAATCCTGCATGGAGACTCTGTTTCCCTAATCTCCCTGAACCAGACAGAGAAGCAATGTGCTCCCTGCATTATGCTTTATGTGCCCGGGAGAAAGCACTTCTCTTCCTAGCAGCATCCGCTAGAGGTGAGGTAAAGCGATCAAGATTGAGGACCTGGCTTCCTTTGCACAGGGTTTCCATTGTCCCCAGCCTCAAGATTAGAGGAGATTTTTCCAAGCAGAGAGGAAAAGCTACACTGAGATCAAGAGAGATGGTAATGGTTTTTTCATCACTGCCTTGAGGGTTGTTTTAGGCAGTGTGAGGGACGAAAGCCAATGATGTCACAGTGCAGAGGGACGAAGACCCTGGATCCTTTCTGCAGGGGCAAGAGCTTGATGAGCAAGGGAGTCTCCATTGCACGACAGGCGTGTGACATGAAGAGCAGACACACCGTGGCTACAACAGACAGACTTCGAAACGGGCTGAGTCTCTCTACTCTAGAAACTCAGATGCCAGCCCAAAGATGAGGTTAGTTTTCCTTTAAACATGACTCGCTTCCTCTATAGCAAGGTAGGCTGCTTTCCCCTGAGTTGGGTTGGCTGACACATGGCAAGGTGTCAGAGGCGGTAGCCCCCGCAGGCCACCTTGTGACAAAGAGAGCGCCCTATGGGAAGAGAGCACGCCACTGCAAGCAAGGAAACAAGTTGCTCAAACAACTGTGTATGCTGGAAGACTAAACACCATGCACTGCTAAGGGAGGACATGAACAAGTTACTCATAAGAGCCGGGCATGGTGGCGCACGCCTGTTGTCCAAGTGCTGGGCGGTCAGAGTTCGTGGGTTCAAGACTACCCCGGGCAACATAGTGAGACCTGGTCTTGAAAAAGCAGTTGGGCGTGGTGGTGGTTATCTGTAATTCCAGCTACCTGGGAGGCTGAGACTGGGGATTACTTGAGTCTGAGGGATCAGGACTACCCTGGGCAACATAGCAAGATCTAGTCTCCCCCAAAAAAAAAAAAAAAAGTTACTCAGGATGCAAGTAGTGTAAGTCCATTTCTATGTACAGCAGCCTTCGGACTCATGTCTACCAAGCCTCACAGGAGCTGGAGATCAGCTGAGCACCTGTAATTCCCAGTGAGATGTCCCCTCTTGGTGACTGAACCTCGAGCTGTCACCCGTTTGTCCCCTGGCATCAGGAACCACACAGCTACCAGGACTAGGATGCTGAACTCACTACTGTGAAAAAGAAAACATAAGGAGATGTTCCCCCCAGTTCAAGAGCCTAAAATCAAAGGAATGACCTAGACAAAAAAGTCCATCAGGGGCCGGGCACAGTGGTATGTGCTTTTAAGCGCAGCCTAAGAAGCGAGACCGAGACTAGGAATTGCTTGAGTCCTTGGGTTCAAGTCCTGTCTGGGACAACATAGCGAGACCTAGTTTCAAAAAATAGCTGGGCAAGATGGCACACGCCTGTAATCCCAGCTACTGGGAAGCTGAGGTTGGGGTTGCTTGAGTCTGTGGTACCCCGTGCAACGTGAGCCTGGGTTTCCCTAGGCAAAACAGCAAGACCTAGTCTCAAAAAAAAAAAGTCCATCTAAAACAGTAAATCAGTTCTAAGGTGTATAAGACAATGCGCTCCTCAGAGAAGGATCGTGAGGGGTCAAAACTAAAGTGAGTGTTAATATAAGCAGTCAGTCGAGCTAAACAGATGAGTTTTTCCTGGTAGAGGGGTAGCAGCAACAAGCAGCAGTGTGTTCCACACTGACATGCTGGGGATAACATCTCCTCAGGCTCCTCGCTGAGCCCGGATGTAGCTCCTCCCCTCACGGGCACAAGTTGCTGGCCTGACTTGGAGGGGAGGGTCTAGCAGAGCAGCCAGAGTCAAGTTGGCCCAGAGTTGTTAGGGAAACGTGACCAGGCATGGCTCAGAGCCACCAGACCAGAGCTTAAACCCCTCCAGCAAATCACAGGGGCACCAAGAGTCTACTCTGAGAAACGGGTGAATAATGAGAGAGACAGATGAGAAGATGAAGCCAGGAAGTGAAAGAATGACCAGGACATACTTGGAGAAAATTATTAATTTGCGTACCCAAACCATAAGCTTGCGCCCGCCCCCCTCCCCCCCCAATGGCAGACTTCTGGCCACAAGTGCAGGTGTCTAGAGTCCAGCTCAACGCCTCGGCGCTGGCTGAGCCCAGGCAACCCCCAGGCAGGCTGCATCCCCAAGGCCTTTGCAAAAAGGCGATCAGCAAAGGACTGGGCCCCTCCAGATGACCTCTCGCAGCTGTGCGAGACAGGGCCCTTGGGAGAAGCTACACAAACAGAAGCTTGGGGGCAAAGGTTCTAATTCCTGTTCTCTTTGGTTTGCCTTTGCAACTTCAGATGCACCAGCAACAGCTCTGCATCCATCCCCTAAGGATGGGATGAGGAGAGGGTGGAGATATAGGTCCAGGGCTAACAAGGTCACCCACCACGTGCCAGGGAGGTGACCTTTGTGCCCCAAACCTCATGGTGGGAGAGCAAAGAGGATTTCCGCCAGAAGGTCCAGGGCGGGCTGGAGACCCAGGGGCTCACGGGCCATGCCCTCTTGCTCACCCAAGGCTTTTAAATTCTTGTCATTCCTTCTCTGCACTTCAGAGATTCTTGCCAAGCTCCAAACCAAATCAGCACTCAGTCAACGGTGCCAGTCAGTAAAAACGGATTATTTAGATAGATTTAGGCCTGGAGAAGGGGCCGGGAAGCCAGGCTGCTTTTGCACAGGGTGTCAGCCCAGGGGGTATCTAGAGGGAGAGCAAGATTCATCCAGCCAGAGGCCCAGGCTTACGCTTGAACACCCGAGGACACCCTGCTTCACCTCCCTGAACAGCAGGCCCACTTGCAGGGACATACGTGGAACTAGTGCAAAGCACACAGGGGCAGAACATCGAATGTTTTGAAATGAAGGAAATTATGAGCCTCCCCCCAACCTACCCACACCCCCCATACACACACACACACACACACACACACACAAATAAATCACAGAGATCAGAAAAAGACGAGCTCAGGCCATTCGTGGAAGGAGCTGGAAGGGACCGTGCCAGCCGAAATGAGTCAGAAGGGAAAAGATAAAGCTTGGGTGGTCTCACGTCTGTGCGGAATATATAGAAAATAAGAGGTCAAGACAAAATCAGAACTGTGAAGTGAGTGGGACGTGGTGGCGCGCGCCTCTTGTCCAAGCACTGAGAGGCAAGAGGCCTGGAATCGCTTGAGTTCATGGGTTCAATACTACCCTGGGCAACATAGCAAGACCTGGTCTCGAAAAAGCAGCTGGATGCCATGGCAAGTGCCTGTAATCCTAGCTACCTGGGAGGCTGAGGTTGGGGATCGCTTGCGTCCACAGTACCCCAGGTAACATAGCAAGACTCAGCCTCCCCCCCAAAAAAGAAAACTGTCAAGTGGTCGAAACTACACAACTAAAGCATCCAGCAAGGGGGGCAAAGCGGGGGTCCATACAGGCAAGGAAGGAAGACAAGGATGATGGTGATGGTGACTGTGCATAGGGGACATGGTGGTGGGAGTGACTATGGTGATGGATCATGGGGAATAGGGTGGTGGGAGGACTCCAGGGCCTACAACCATGCAAGAAAAACATGAGAGCAATCCAGAAAAAAAAAATCATTCAGCTGTTTTCAAGATCTACGTCTTCCTCTCTTTGAGAAAAAACAAAAGAAAAAGAATGAGGAGTCGCTTTGTCCTGTGAATGAACAGTGATACTGGGTTTTCTCTGGAACGGTCTCTCATCACTTCTTAAATCTGAGGTCACGAAATAAGGCCCAGATGGTGTCTCCTGACAAGGCTGTCAGTCCCCCGTTCCCTACCCCTACACCCCCCCACCGTCCCACCCCGTGTCCCCCCCACCCTTGCTAAGCATTCCTGAAGTGTTTCCTGCCATCCCGTCACTCCAGCAGGGTGCCCTCTGCACCAGGCAAGAGGAGCAGGGTCCTGCGTGGGTTCCCTGCGCTCTGCCCCTCGAAGCACGGCCGCCTCCCACCACCAGCCAAAAATACCATTTTGACAAACGCGCGAACACAGACCTCTCGACAGGAATCAGAAAATAACACCTTCCAGGCAAGCTCTGGCTCAAGCAGGACATTGCTTTTGAAACTCATTTTCTGAGAACAGCTGCCAGCATCAAACAGGGCAGGCGTGCCCTTGCCAGCCCCCAGGGCCGCCCTCCGCACCCACTGCAGGTGGCCCCACCCTGAGCTTTCAGCTTCTTCTCCGCCCACTGGACTGGAAGCCTCCTGCAGGCAGAAACCACATGGCCCCACCTCGGAATCCCAGGCAGCCAACAGCACTCGCAGGCTCTGGAAACAGGCGCTCGAGGGATGTTTGACAAAGTCATGCATAGCTCGATGGCTCTGTGCGGGCCAAACTGAGACTGAAGAAACAAACGATTCAGAAATAAAGCTGTGCATGGCCAGAGCTCACAGGCACCAGTGACAGAACTGTCACCTTTCATACTAGACCCTGGCCACAGCCTCCAAGGCCCCCTTTGGGAGGGGCCTCACTGTCCCCATCAGCTGTGGGCGCTGTGACTGAGAATCATCAAGTGGCTGGACCAGTGTTGCACAGCCAGCAGAGGATGGGGGCGGGGCCTCCTGAAGTGAGCTGACCTGTGACCTGTCTCTCATCAGAACCTCACATCTGGGGGGGGGGGCTGCTGTTCCAGATGCAGAAAGCAGTTAGGAACAACATGAGCATGAAACTAACTTTTGGGGGTCCCTGATATGCAACCCACTCTTAGCACTGGCCTGTGTCTGTCCTGCTCTGATTTTTTTTTTTTTTTAATAGACTAGGTCTTGCTATGTTGCCTGGGGCCCAGGGTACCACTGACTCAAGTAATCCCCAGCCTCAGCCTCCCAGGTAGCTGGGATAACAGGCACGCGCCACGATACCCAGTTATTTTTTAGAGACTAGGTCTCGCTATGTTGTCCAGGGTAGTCATGAACCTGCGGACTCAAGCGATCCCTGGTCTCAGCCTCATAGCACCGGGATTACAGGCGTGCACCACCACACCCAGCCGTCTCTCTCTGATTTTATGCATCTATTTGTATATAGGTTTAATTCTTTTGAATGATGCAAACCCTGGTTGGAGCCAAGGAAATCCTCCTCATGCTACAGTGTGGCCAAAGGTGAGCTTTCACAGAAACCTTAGCTCAGAGACTGTCTCTAGCCACACGCCAGGTGATCAGGCTTCCAAGGATCCCTTCATCTCTCATCACCTCTCACCCAGCTCCTGGGTATCCGAACTCGGAGCTAGGTCTGACTCTCTGGCCAGCAGATAGCTTGGAAGGGAGGACGTCGGCCTCCCTGGTAGGGGGCGGAAGCCGGCAAACGAGGGAGACACACATACAACGGACTCATGCAGAAGAAGCAATGAAGAAGCCAACACCTACACTCCAGTCCAGAGTCGCTCTGGCCTCCTTGGCTGGACCGTTGGCCACGGGAAGGCTGAGGGGGTGTGCGGGCGCCAGGTGCTGGAGGCCTGCCCGGGAGATGGCTTTCCTGCAGCGAGAGAAAACACAAGGGCAAACCCACATCAGAAGGTGACACAGAGCTCGGCATTTCCTGCGTGGTGGAAACGGTACCTGCGCTAGTGGTGCCCGTGCCTGAGCCTTGGCAAAGGTGTGGCCTTCCTGGGGTGTGGCGCTCAGGGGTGCGGTGGCATCAGAGGGGGCAGGTGGCAAATCCTGGGAGCTTGAGGGGGTCGCTTGGG
This sequence comes from Uropsilus gracilis, assembly GCA_004024945.1. Classification (NCBI taxonomy): domain Eukaryota; kingdom Metazoa; phylum Chordata; class Mammalia; order Eulipotyphla; family Talpidae; genus Uropsilus; species Uropsilus gracilis. The sequence continues at coordinate 27,828 of PVHY01016050.1, forward strand.
GCAGTGCTGCTTCAGGACCAAAAGTCAGGACCCAAGTCTATGGCTCTAGTTGGGGTAGAAGGAAAAAGGCGGGTCTCTCTGCTTAAAGAGACCCAGGCCATGGCTGGTCACGGTGGCTCGTGCATGTAAGCTTCAGCCTATGACGCCGCCGGGGCTAGGGATCGCGGTTTGAGTCCCGCCTGGGGGCCGTAGCGAGACCTAGTTCCAAAAAAATAGCTGGGCGTGGTGGCGCGCGCCTGTAATCCCAGCTACCTGGGAAGCTGAGGCTGGGGATTGCTTGAGTCTGTGGTACCCCGGGCAACGAAAGCCTGCGGTTCCACGGGCAAAAATAGCGAGACCTAGTCTCAAAAAAAAAAAAAAAATTAAAAAAGAGACCCAGGCCTTGGGTAATAACCACGGCTGGACCATCTTAGGGCTGCCAGATAACAAGGCTGGGAAACCAGACTGGGCGTGCGACTGAAATCCCTCGGGATTCAGCCGAGCTCACAGCTCCGAGTTCACGCTTGATCCTCTCAAGAACACCAGCCCCAGCCCTTGCCCTTGCCCTTCCTCTTCCCCTTCCCCTTCCCGAGCACCTGGGCAGGTAGCTGGAGGTTCCACACGGAGGAAGGTTTATTTCTATCTGCCAGACATCCACACATGCTAGAAGACCAACATGTTACTAGGGTCCACGCTAGGAAAAGCGCAAAACACACCACTGAGCCTTTCGGGTGAGGAAGTGAAGAGCATAAACGAACTCTTCAGGTCCGAAAGGAGGAACAGATCAGGAGAGGCTGAGAAACCCAGCCCTGCTCTCGGTCTGGGAGTCTAAGAAATAAGAGGAGCTGCTTAAGCAAGCGAAAGTGACGATTGCTGAGGAGGGGGGAGGGAGGGGAGACTCGAGCACAGTGAAGACAGCGGGAACAGCCAGCGAGGAAGACAGCGGGATCACCTGGGGAGAGCGTGTGGAGGCATCACGAGTAATAGGCCTGCCGTTTCTGAGCAGCTCCACGGAAAACCTCAGATAAGGCGCTTCAGCCAAAACACGGGTGCTGTGAGTCAGTCCCGAGATCCCCGGAGAGGGAGAGCATCTTCCCCTCCCCAGGAGTTCTGTGCACGTGCAGAGCTTCCCAAGCTAGAATCAGAAGGTCTTATGGCCCAGCAGCTCTGCATCCGGGATGGATCTGGGATAAGTCAGGCACAGGAGTCTGCACCCACAAGCCTCCCAGCCGCCTCCTTCTGCCTGCTGAAGTTTCCAGACGAGTCCATGGAAACACGAGCAACCTCACTGTAGCGCTCCCCCAGCATCCCGCAGTTGGGATGGAGGCTGCAGAGGAGGTGATTCTCGTAGGACACGAAAGCTGCAGAAGAATCTACCATCTCTGACACTAGCCCGGCAGATACACAGGGTCCCTACTACTTCCTCAGGCTCCTTTACGCCCCTCACGTATAAAGGACCAGGCTGTAGGCAGAGAGATGGGAAAAGAAGGCAGGGATGGCAGATACATGGAGAAGGCCGCCACGGAGAGACAAGGATACAGGTTGAGAGATGCGCTATAAGATAAAAAGAACACTTTTTATTCATCGCACCACCTCTGGCACACTGGAGGGGGTCAATAGCAGGCCTCTCCCCTGTGACACAGTCTCCTAGCCTCTTGGGAGCGTCTCAGGAAACTTGCGACTAATAGATAATGATGATTTTCCCCAAAGGTAGATTCCTAGATGATTGTGATTACTTCCTTGCCAAGATATCTAAAAATGTCCATAATTGCATTAAATCGGACCCATTCAGAACATAGTCTGTGGTCCTGGTCTGTGAGTTGACGGCTCTCCGATCATTATCAGTCTCTTCCGTCCTATTTTTCCTTCCCGCACAGGACTCCTATCAGCCATGATGCAACACTGGGGGAGAATGGGAGACGGAGTGGAAGCTTTGCTGGACTCCAGAGGGCAGGTGATCTCTCTGTACAGGTGCTGGTCTCTGCAAACGGAGCCTGTAAAAGTGATGGCAATGAATACCAGGGCCAACAGACAGGGCTGTGCGGCCATTAGCCAAGATGCCCAGTTCTCTCTTTTAAAAGCACCAAAGAACTTGCATTCCCACGCAGCACGTCCCAGAGAGCACAGGTCTTCAGTGGGCGGCCGAGAGCATATCCAACTTGCCAGTAGCCTACTTTCAGAAGCTCCCACTGGGCCCCGGGCAATGGCCTGGCTTTAAAGAACCCCCCCAAAGGGCCACTACAAGGATGGAGGCCTTTAATGAAGATGGTCTGGTGGCACGATTCTCTTTCCCAGCTTTCAAGGAGGCCGATAATTAGGAAGGTCAATTTTGGCCTCTCACCCCAAAATATATTCCATATAATTGAGCAGCAAGAGAGAGAAGAACAAACAGTTCTTCAAGGGCGATCCTTCACCCCTCAACCATTCTGCTCCACTGCAGCTCAAGGAACTTCTTCAGCATTCTCACAAGACTCTTCTCTGGCTTTGAGGAGCTCTGAGTCACAGTTTTAATCACAAGAGAAGCAGATCTCTGTGGAGTCAGGATCTGAGGAGTCCACCTTTCATTTCTAGACCGTCACTCAACCTAATTTATTCTTCCTGTGAATCAGTCTATTCAGAAGCCTTTTAACTAGGAACATAGCACAGGCTCTTGTATCTATTCATTAAAAGATTGGGTTGAGTTCCTGTGAAAAGATAATCGTATTATCTGTACAGAAACTGGTAGGCTTATCACCGTATACAGATTCAGGATGGAATCTGTGAACTATTACAATAAATGAATTCCTGATGAGCCGTTCAATAAAGCTAGCTGGGGTAGGTACCATTTCAACTGGAAGGTCCCCTCCTCAGCCCACCACCCCCACCAAGACAACTCACACTTCTCCAAGTGCTAGAACCCCATTCTTTGTAATTATGCTAATTGAGGTAAAGTTGATTTACAAATGAGTGCTGTAAATTCACACCTCTGCAGCAGTCTGACTACCACCTAAAAGCAAGTGTCCTGACAGAACATACCAGCAGTGCTTAGCCATAATGCCTTAAAACAGGAGAACTCCCAAATGTTTGAAAGAAGAGAGAAACACAAATGCTTCCTCTCTTCAACAGTAGCACTGAATCGTGATCAGAAAAGGAAAAGGGGAAACAGGGTATGGAGAAGAAGCAGGGGAAAGAAGGGGGATAGAGAAAGAAGGGAGGGGAGGGAAGCAGAAGGAAGACTAAAACACTGTGACTGTAGAAGCTACAGATCATTTGGTCCATGGGAAAACTGAGGCCAGATCACCAAAACCTCATCACTCTTCCCAGTCAGGATGGCCAGAAGGGGTGAACTGCTCAAATCATCAGATGATAAGTAAGGGTTTGTATGCTTCTAGAAGAGAATGTCCTAGAAGAGATACACAAATGCTCATCTCTGGCTAGGCCTGCTATAAAAGTACAGTGGAATCACATTCCTTCCCAGCCCATGACTGGGAAGGATTAAGTAAGGGCTTTTGTTGAGTATTTATTCCTCATTGTGGATGCAAATTTATGGTTGGTTTTCTGGAACATTAATAGGAGAAAATTGTATATCTACTACACATATAAACACTAATTAGGAAGAAAATAAGAAAGAAAAAGAAAATTCAAGTGCCTGCCAGTTTACAACTGTAAGTGGGTTTTGCAGGCATTACATAAGAAAGAGAATAGGAAAATATATATTGAGGGACCGTGGGGGTGGGAGATGACTTGTGATTACAGTTTTCCATTCTTCTAAATAACCATGGGGGGAATCTCTTTTTCCAATACTTCATACATGTATACACATTTTGTTCCAAAGAAGAGAGCAATTCTATTATTTCTCAGACCTCAAATAAAATTAGTGGAAGTTATTTTTCTGTTTAGATTCATCTTGATTACAGAAGATGACATTTGAGAGTCTAATAGAACTTGTATTGGGGGTTAAGCACTGTAGATTTTGGCTGCAATTTGCTCCAATATAAAAAAAAAATCAATGGGGTTTCATTTCTTATTGTTTTTCCCTGCTCAGAATCCTCCCAAGCCCATAGTCAGTAAAACCATGAAATGCCAACCATTCTATTAATTTTACAGCACTGTGTCAGGGGTGATTGCAATGGCAAAAGAATATTTGGAAAGGAGCTGTGATATCAACTGTGAAACAGATATGAAAAGATAATATTCTAGAATGCAATTTCAGGTACAAAATTCACAACTAATGTCAATCATTACCAAGCAAGACCTCTACATATTTAAATATAAAAGCCATCATACATTTTAAATATCATTCTATTATTTCCTTCACTTCATTCGGAAAGACTATACACTCCTGAAGGACAGGGCTCAATTCATCTCCTAATCTCATTACATTCTAGCCCAAAGGCAGACACAGCATTGATTCAATAAGTGCTTTCTGAGTTAATGAATGAACTTGACTAAGAAGCTAAGCAAAAACAGCTTGTTGATTAGATGGAGGGCTGCTAAATCCGATTAAGATGATCTGAATTATATTCCAAGCCCTGCATTTCAGTGATATTCTTTCCTGAAAGGGCCAGAAATCCTTAAAGCAGCTCATTAAAAATAAAGGCAAATGCAAGTAGAAGCCAGTGTGAAAAAGTCTAAAAGAAATCAAAATGGCATGAGAGCAATATTAAAAAGGAATTCTATTACTACAATGTACTCAAAGGATAGTGTTGTTGTTTTAATAATGCATGGATTGAAGGAAAGGTAGTGCACAAACTGTTTTGAAATTATGGGGAAAACGAATAAATAAGTGGTTAGTTAGCCGGGAACCCTCTCCTGGACCGTCTGCACATTTCTCTCCACTTGCTCTGGTTCTACTATGATTCCGGGTGTCTGTGACTCCATAGTCCAGGTGTTCAGGGCTCCCACATGCACTCCATCCCCAGCTCACCACCCCCCTCGCTGGGCTGGCCTCACACCTAGAATAAGGAGGATACTTAGTGAGTGAAGAAGCTACAGAGAATCCAAGGCTCCAAAAGCCTGGACATCTCCCGAGACAAGAATGAGGGATGGATGAATCCACATCATTGTTCTAGAAAAAAAGCCAGGTTTCTAGGTACCACTCTGCACGTTGGCTTCATTCACCAGGTGCTTCAAGAGAAATATTTTTCTTTTCTGTTGAATCTTACTGGTTTAAAGCCTGGCATGGTGGTGTGCGTCTTTAATCCCAGCCTTGGGATGCTGAGGCTAGGGATCACTTGAGTCTGTGGGTTTGGGACTACCCCAGGCAACATAGTGAAATCTAGTCTCATAAACAAACAAACAAACAAATCTTGTAGGTTAACAATACCCTATAAATGTTGAGAGGGCAATGTTATATCCCAACATGTCTATTTGCCTACCCAACCACCACCCATCGTTTGTCTCCTATATCATACTGGTCCTACCTCAGCTCATCATCAAAGCAGCCTCAGCCCAGTGGACCCAGTGGAGGGTGAACTGAGTGTAGTAGCACACACCTCAAGCGTGCACTGACACACCTAAGTCATATGTAAACCATTATCACCCCATTGGCACACTTTATAAATGGCGTAACTAGACTGTGGACTGACTACAAATAGATGACACACAGTGGGTCAAGAACAGGCCAATCCTAGTGAAGTAGACAGTGCTTTAGAGTGGACAGAAAAATCACACCAAAAAAAAAAAATCCCAACAAGGAGCCCACAGTGCCTCTTGGCCTCCAGAGTCAAGGACAGTCTGCAAAACAACCGAAACAACCGGTCGTTCCAACGATGCACAAACTTCCAACTATTCCACCAGAGATGAGAGCAAGAGTAGAAACCTTGTGTGGGAGTTAGACTAACTCCTAATGTTACACAGGAATTCTAACTGAGCACTCAAACCATGAGCAGTGAGGATGAAATTACACCCAGTTTTGACTACGAAAATATTGTTATTGATTTTTTTTTAAATGATTTGTTGTTTTGAAAATATTTTTTCTTGTCTTCACCACTCCCTGGTCTCAAGGACTGGGGCATACGTGCAGTTGGTAGAAGAATGTCAACATCTGATACTGCCCTCGGAGGATCTTTCTTCTGCCTCTTCCCCCTTCCGTGTGTGCCTGTGTCCCCGTCCCCCTTCCCACTGTCAACCTCACAGCCTTCAGGATGTCGACTGATGTCTCCTGGTTTTTGAAAAGTCGTTTGCATTGTTGGGTTGTCTGCTATGTACATGTCCGGTGCCAGTTGTTTCCATGCTGAGTTAGTTTGCTGCAGAAAATTCAGTGCCTTCCATTCTGTTGCGAATACCTGCAGTTCATCCCTTTGTTGAATACTTTTATATTTTACTAGAGCATGTTCTAATTAGCCTGCCCCAAGAGAAATGGAACTTTTAGGGATGGGCGCAATGGCGTGTGCTTTTAATCCCAGTCTAGGAAGGGAGGCGGAGGCTAGGAATCATTTGAGTCGGAGGGTTCAAGACCCGCCCTGGGCAACATAGTGAGACCTAATCTCAAGAAGAAGAAAAAAAATAGCTGGGTGTGGTGGCATGCACCTGTAATCCCACCTGGGATTACTACCTGGGAGGCTGAGGCTGGGGATTGCTTGAGTCCACAGGATCCTAGATCCAATCCAGGATCTGGACTATGCAGATCTGATCCTGGATTGGGACAATCCCAGGCAACATAGTGAGACCTACTCCCTACTCTCGAAAGGAAGGAATGAAGGAAGGAAGGAAGGAAGGAAGGAAGGAGGGAGGGAGGGAGGGAG
>PVHY01016051.1:0-20057 GCA_004024945.1 Uropsilus gracilis
GGTCTCGCTACGGGCCCCAGGCGGGACTCGAACCGCGATCCCTAGCCCCGGCCGCTTCATAGGCTGAAGCTTACAAGCACCAGCCAGTGTGCCCGGCCTCTGTAATCTCCCTTCTTCTGAATGCATGAGTCCATGTGTCTGCTCTGGTGGAGAAGGGGAGTCTCACCTCCAAGAATCTGTCCCATCTGGCTCTGCCCAACTCCCACCCTTGCCTCATGATCCACTCCCTTTCTCTAGGGGCTAATTCTTATGTGATCATCAAGTGTGAAGGAGACAAAGTCCGCTCGACTGTGCAAAAAGGCACCTCGACACCCGAGTACAACGTGAAAGGCGTCTTCTACAGAAAGAAGCCAGGCCAGCCCATCACCGTGCAGGTGAGCCGGCCTGTCTCTGGAGCCACTCCTAGACCCCCCTCAGAGGGGCAGAGCCTTTGACAGGGACCCAGGAGCAGTGGTTTCTGGTTCTCTCTCACCTTGGCGGTGTGACCTTGGGAATTCTTTCGCCTGCCCCTCCTGGGTGGGTGAGTTGGACTGGCAGGTGTGATGCTGGTCCAGTGCAGGGCAGTCTTCTGGCCAGGGCTAGTGGCCATCTCACCCAACCTTGTCCCCCAGAGCTTTGGAAGTTGTTCCTCAGGTCCTCCGTTGGAGGGGTCATCTGGGCAGGTTGCACTGAGATGCACTGCAGGGAGGCTTTTCCCCCAAGAGCAGGAGATAGACAAGCTGGTGTATGGCCCTGTGCTTTCTTCCCCTCTAGGCCAAGGGCTGGTGGTTGACAATTCTGACCTCCTTAGCAGGAAGTCCTCCTGCTGTCCCCCTAAGCCCAGGCCAGCATCTCTCTGGGTGAGAAACCATCTGTAAACAAACACTCAAATGCCCCAGGGGAGCCACTGGGTCCCACTGGATTGACCCATAGATGCTGGGGCTAGAAAGACCCTGAGGGCCTTTTGTTAATCCAGCCCTCATCAAACGTGGGGGAAATGGTGGAAGGAATCACTTGTCCAAGGTCACTCAAGATCAGCGGCAGGCCTGTTAATAACAGCTTTGCCTTTAAATGTGGAAAGAGCTCTGACAGGTAAGAGGAAGCTTGCAACCTCATGCCCTGGTCTGAGGTTCCTTGGGAGCAAAGGCTGTACAGGGTTTCCTTCCTCGGTCAGGCTTGCCCTATGGGAGAGGATTCACTACTCTCAGCACCCCCCAGGAACATAGATTACTGGTCTTGGACATACCCTAGCCACAGTCCTCTCTCTTCTCGCAGATCTGGAACCACCGAGTCCTGAAGGATGAGTTTCTGGGCCAGGTGCACCTGAAAGCTGACCCAGATGACCTCCAGGCTCTCCACACCCTCCACCTCCAAGACCGCAGCCGGCAGCCTAGTGACCTGCCGGGCACTATTGGTGTGCACGTGGTCAGCAGTGCCTCTCTCACAGCTGTCTGATGCCTGCTTGCCCCAGGCCCACAGTTCCTACCACCATCTATATGTTCCCACCCGGGCTGGCTGGATTTGAGCCTGGAAGCCAGGACACCAGGGCTCTGTTTCCAGCTCTGCTGACTTACTGTGCGACTTTGGGAGGTCTCTGCCCCTCTCTGGGCCTCGGTGTCCCAAGAACTCCAGAACATTCCCTTCTCATGGTAGAGTTTTCTTGCCTGAGATTTAACATAGCCCACCACACCCCACCCGTCTCCACTACAAAGGGACTTCTTCCCAAGGCCCTGCTGTCTGCTAATTGAGGTCCAAGGAGCTCTCACTTGTTTACACGAGCTGCCATATTCCCGAGCTCACTTCCCTCTCAGATCTTAGGCTGCCTGGGGTCACAGAAAACCCACCCTGATGTGACCCTTTGCTCTTGCTGGGCTCCTGCTCGGCCTGGAATCTCGGGGTGTACCGGTGAGGTCAGTACGTCCTCCAGCCATGTCCTTTTATCTGTCCAACAGAGATTTGCCAAATGAATCAGCGATGCCTGCGGACCCCGGGTGGAGCTGACCCTCACCTTCCTGGGCCTCACTGCTTTGCCCAGGTCCCAGCAGGGCTGACCCTAGAGGACTGTGGCTGCCTTCTCCCAGTCTCTTATGTCACTCCCACTCCCTGGCTTAAGGTCCCGTAAGCAAAGGTGAGGGCAGTGGCAGTGAGGGCAGCATCGTCCTGCCCCCGTACCCAAAAGCTAGAAAGAGTGTGTCCTGTTCAGTGGGTCAGTGGCCAGGCAGGTGGAGGGTCCCACCCCCCCAACCCCCCCCCCCCACTGCTGCAAGACCTGGGTTTTTCCTGGGAGAAGGGACTCTAGGGTGCCGGTTTCACATGACACCAATTGTGTCAGGTGACCCACTGGGCTTGGCAAGAGATAGATCAATCCATCACTATCCTCAGATTGCAGCCAAGGAGACTACAGGCCTCAAATACAGGCCTCTTCTGCCTGAATTGAAATGTTCCTTTCAGGCCTCAGTTTTTTTTTTATAGTCTTTCTGTTTTTAAAACTCAGTTTTAACCAGTGGTTTTTAAAAGCAAAACGGAAAGCCTGAACCCCCAGTTTTTCCTTCTTAAACCCTACATCTGCTGTCCTTTGATTTTATTTGGGTTCTTCTCGGGCTGGGCGCCATCCTACTTCTCAGAGGAGGGTGAAGATGAGGGTTGCCTCGCAGGCTGGTGCAGACCCTGTTCTTGGGGTGCATCAGTGCCTCACCCATTCAGCATCTTTCTATACCCATGCTCATCAATGAAAAACTCACTTGGGTCAAGAACAGGAATTCCTTTGGGAGACCTGAATTTTCAACTTCAAATCTGACCCCGGGGTGGAGATTCTGGGCTCCTGACTGCCTTTTTACTCGGAGCCAGCTCTGCTCCTGTGTGCTGGCGCTGGGCACCCAGAGGGCAAGAGCTAGAAGACAAGAGGATGCCTGACCAGAAAACTGGAACTTCCCCTTGAGCACCTGGACCTGGGACCAGGACTCTGTGCATGACCAGGAGCAAGTTACTTAAACCTCCTGTGCCTCAATTTCCCCCTCTTGCAAGGTGGGGCCAATGTTTCTCATTTGTCAACACTCTTATTAACAAGTGCTGATTAAGGGCAAAGCTGTCCCCTTTCTCTGTATCTCTGTGTATGCGCTACGTACAGTTGTGTAATCACTCCTTTGCAGTGTCATTTTCCACGAAGGCTGGAGATGGGATGCGAAGGGCTCAATGAGCCAGTTTGGGGCTTGTTTGGCTGCTTGTTTGGGTCTTTGCTCAGCCATGTCCATCCGGGCTATGGCGCAAACTGGGACCAACCGGCCGGCAGACTTGTGTGGGCTGCAGCCGGAAAACTGGGTACTCCTGCAACCCAAACAGACCATGCTCTGGGTGGGCCAGGCTGGCTCCTGGCTGTGCAGAGCTCCCTGCTCCTCGGAAGGCCCTGGAGACCAGGCAGTGAAGATGGAGTTCTTTCAAGTTCTACTGGAGGAAGACAGTGTGTGTGTGGGGGGGTAGGGCGGGGAAGCAATTGCTCTGGTGTCTGGATATATCCTTCAGCCCACAGACATCCAGGCCCCCCTTGCATCCAGACCCCCCTTTTCAGAGGGCAGGGTCTTTGGTTCACATTACTTTGACCTGGGCTATGCTCTCTTTGAGGCTCAGCATAGCATTGGGGCGAGGGGATGAAAACCGGCTCCATTCTCAAAATAAACATTACCACAGTCTGAGACAAAGCCTTCTGTGTCTGTCTGTCTGTCCTGCAGGTAAGGACAATGGAGAGGCTATTCCCCAGGCTTGGGTGACTGCCCAGGCATCAGAGGCAAGTGAGGGAGGAAGCTGGCCTGCCCTGTGTGAGCTGAGGTTACTGGACCAGGTCTGTCTGTCACCTGGAACTGTGCATGGCACTGGGATGTAGGGTCACAGGGCATCAGCCACAGCTTTGCTCTGGGGCATCTGCAGACTAGCAGGAAAGACAAAATATGTGGATCATGAAAAATGGCGCCCGGGGAATCATTCCTGAGCATGAGTTACAGGTTCTCTTTGTACCTGCCGGGATGAAGAAAGCCTTGGCCCCAACCCTCTGGAAGAGTCAGCCACATGGAGGGCTGTGGAGAGAGAAGATGGGCTGGTGGGGGTGCAGGTGGGTGTGGGGAGACCAGAGCCTGGGCTGTTGGGGGGCAGGTTCCTAGCTTGAGCCAGGAAACCCAGGAGTGGTGATAGGGAGAGATGGCTGGCATAGATTTTGGAGGCAGAGTGAACAGAACTCGGTGGTGACTGTGTGGATTGGGGATGGGGGGGAGAATAAGTGAGTTTAGGTCAATTTCTAGATTTCCCTAAAGGACATAATGGACCTGTTCCCATGTTAGTGTAGTGCCTGGTCCTTTGTGGGTACTGGGGAATGGTGGTTTTTCTGGGATCTGTAGGTCTCTGCTCACCCCCACACTCTCCCAATGCTCCATGTCCGTCCCTGGGCACCTTTTTCCTCTTGGTTCCCCTCTGTGTAGGGCCAACACCAATTGCTTGTTCAGTCATGGAGGCTCAAGGAGAGGTGATTGGAGGGGCAGTGGGTTTCCAGTGTCAACAGCAAGAGGGGACATTGATCAGGACCAACTCCTGTCAGAAGCACCAGGCCAGACACACTCCAGCTGCCTGAGGTTTTCCGGGCTCAGGATAGTCAGGTCAGAGGAGCTGAGTCCTGGCACTATGGCTGCCTACCTCCTCACCACAGCAGTGCGTGGATGAAAGGGCTCCGGCAGGCAACCTTGCTTGACCAGCAGGTGGCGCACGTGAGCCCTTGGGCTCCACTGGGGGGCCGCCCTCTCTGGGTCCCCTTGTCTCCAGACACACCCCAGACTCTGAGGCTGAGCATCTGAAAGAGTGCCTCCCTCTGCCCAGGCTTAGCGCTTCCCTGCAGAGATCAGTGCCAGTGGGCTACTGCCAGACGGCTGTTGGCAAAGGGTGGTGGTGAGGGAGTGCTGGGTGGGTCTCAGTGGTAATTGCACACATTTTATTTCTTCGTCTGTCCCCCAGTGTTGCTCTTCAAAACTACATATTTCCCTTCAGTTTGGATGTTGCCCTGGTACATGCAGAGTTGCTTCAAGTTGGCTGGTTTGAGAATTTCCTGGGTGATTCTAGAACATGCACTGTTCCCTTACTAGCCCCCAGAAAGCTTATGGGGGTGGCATTGCAGTGACGAATTTCAGGGGACACATCTGAGGGGACACCTGGGAAGTAGTTTGGAGCAAGGGTTGTGTGTGTACAGGGAGAGGGGAGGATGGGGGTGGGGTGGCGGGGTGGCCATCTTCTGCCCTGTCTGGTCATATCATCTAGAGTCTAAAAGGGCCACTTTATTTATTTTTATTTTTTAATTTTATTTATTTATATAAGTTTCACAACATTGTAATCCCAGGGATTTATCCCCCACACACACACCCCTCCCCTCCATTCCCCCCCTTTCCCTCCTGCTTAAAGTTGTGTGCTTCAGTTTGGTGCTTAGCTTGTTTTGACTTTTCCTCAAGGCTTTTGTTTGTTTTTTCACTATATCCCATATATTAGTGAAACCATTTGGTTTCTGTCTTTTTCTTTTTGACTTGTTTCTGCTAACATGATTTCTTCTAAGTACATCCATGTTGTTATAAAATCATCCAATTTGTCACTTTTAATTGATGAGTAATATTCCACTGTGTATATATACCACTTTTTTTTCATCCAGTCATCTGTTTGGGGGCATTTCGGTTGCTTCCATGACCTTGCAATTATAAATTGTGCTGCAGTAAACACCCGAGCACAGGTGTCCCTTTGTACCCACATTGAGGTCTCTTTTGGGTAGATTCCCAAGAGAGCAATTGCTGGGTCAAATGGTAGTTCCATTTGCATTAACTGGAGGGTCCTCCACACAGCTTTCCATCGAGGTTGGACTAGTTTACATGCCCACCAGCAGTGCAGTAGTGTTTAAAAAGGCCACTTTATGGTGGAGAAACCGGGCGAAGGGCAGGCAGGAGCTGAGACTCAGCAATCAGTGACCAAGTGAAGCTCAGCACAAGGTTCCTTGCCCTGGTGCTGGGAGAGCAGGTCATCTTTCTGTAAATGGCCGGAGGCAGCTGAGGCTGGGGTGGGTGGGCCTGGGCCCAGGGCCCACACTGGTCAGTGGCAGCGCAGAGGGAGCCCAGGGCCCTGCCTCCTGAGCAGGCAGCAGGCACTCACACCCAGCCAACTGCACAGCCCGCCCCCCATGCTGATGTCATGACACCCAGACCTTGGAGGGCCCTCCTGCTCCGCCTCCAGGGGGAAGGCTCTGGAGTGTTGAGGGGAGGGGCAGCAGTGCCTCCCGGCAGCTTCCCTGGATAAGAAAGAAAAGGAGAGACTGAGAGTCACCCAGAGACCCTCAGAGTCAGGCCTGGAGCAAGACAGGGAAGGAGACACGTGTGTCTGCAGACCTGGGACCTGAGACCCTAGCTTCCCAGGCCGTCCGAGGCTGGGGAGCAACTGTGAGTGGATAGCTAGGACCCAGGTAAGCATGGGCTGCCTGCCAGCCTGGGCACTGGGAACAGGGTCTGGCTGACTTCAGTGAATTGAGGGTGTGGGTCACTCTGGAGCCCCTACCTCCAGAGTCAGTGAGTTCTGTTCTGGCTTCCCGCCACTGTTGGGGGCTCACCACAGTGGTCATCAAATGAAACCGTCCTGAGCCTGCAAAGATGGAGGCTTGCACCTTGGAAAAGAAAGAGCTGGGGGTATAGTGTCCACTGAATAGTTTCAAGGCTGTGCCAGGGGCAGGCTGGCTGGGGGTGGCAGAGAATGAGGACTCTGGTCCTGTCTTCTTTGATCTCTTCTTGTTTTTGTTTTTGTTTTTGCTTTTTTAATCTCTTTCCTCATCATGTCCTTTATTTCTCTCCTTGGATAAGTCACTGCCTTCTTTTGTGCCTCGAATTTCCCATCTGTGAAATGGGACTCTGAGGCCTGGTGAAGTCAGGCACAGAAATGCAAATACAGCTCTGTGTTCCCTGCTGTCAAACTGTAAAGCAATCAACTTGAACATGGACTAGTATTGTCTTTGGGGGGAACTCTATCTTGTAGCTTTTTCCTTAGGGCTGATCCCTAAATTCTATACCTTTACCATTCCAAACCCCAGATCTTTCCTGAAGACCTCAACTCTACCCTGTGTCTCTCCTGGGTACAGGCAAGCCTCCGCACCATAGCCAGGCATCTTCTCCAGATGTGACCCCCAGAGCAGCAGCCTGTGGGTCCTTATTGGTCCCCTCCCTGCCACATACCCAGACGGGTGCAGGTCTCCAAGGGCTGAGTGCCTGCTCTATCCCATCTCAGGGCAAGGGTCAGGCTCAGGTGTCAGACAGTGTCGTGGGCAGAGGATCAAATGCCCAGTGCCTCTGAATGGGCCTTATAAAAAATTGATGCCCATCCGGGGGGTGGAGGTGGGTGGAGGTGGGAGACCTCAGCTTCATGCTGAGGTCTGTGGGCCACGGCTGCCAGGACACCAGGCTCAGTCCCATGAGTCCATCCTGAGCCATATCTAGGCCTGGTCCTATGCTGGGTGAGGGGGTGGCTGAGCCCCATACCTTGCTGTGGATCAACAACCTGACTTTGGGAGAGGCAGTGGGTCAGACCCTGACCAGACAGCCTAATACAGGTCTTAACTGGGTAGAGGGAAACACTGGTGCTCTGGCAGCCTGGAGGTGATCAAGGAAGGCTTCCTAGAGGAGGTGCCAACCGAGCCACGAAACATAGATGAGAGTTTATTGGTTAGAATTCCAGGCAGAGGGGCCAGGAGGTACCAAGGTGAGTAGGTATGGAAAGGACTGGCACATTTCAGGAACAGAGAGAAGAGGCTGAGTGAGGGGGTGGGGAAGGACAAACGGGGAGAACAAGACTGAGACACCCCCAGGGAGTGCAGAGTGTGTAGTGTTCAGCCTTAACAGCCAGATTAGGAAGCACAGCGCCCCCTTCCTGAGCATAGGGGCACTCCAAAGGTATGCTGTAGGCAGGTTGTGCTCAACCTGAGACCCCCTCCCACGTTGCACTTCTGGGGCAGCCTTAAGCTGGAAGACCAGAGACAAAGTCCTAGTCCTGAATTCACCCTGCCCTGCTGTGTGACCTTGGGCAAGTCTTGGTCCCTCTCAGTGTCTTTGTCAATATGTCTAAGGGCGGGTACTAGACTTGGTGCTTCCTAGGAGCCCTCTGGGAGTCTCTAAATGACAGTGACCTAAGGAACCCAGCAGCTCTGAGCAGTGGAGCTGGTGACAATGACTGAGAGTCAGGTCACACAAGTTGGGGCTATAGCCAGAGGGAAAGAACAATCTCTAGAGAGAGGAGGGGTGGGACTTTGGGACCTCAGTCAGTGCAAGCTGCAAGGGTAGCCCACCTAGAGCCTTTACATGGTCGCTCCTGTTGCAGAACTGTGTCTGGCCTGACGGGCAGCAAGCATTTGATGCAGGATGGTGATTCTTCAGCAGGTGAGTGCTCCCCAAGTCCCACTTGCCTCCATTTTCCTACTGAGTGACCCATCCTGCTTTATCCCATATTCTGGCACCTGTACGCTTAACTGTCTTTTCTTTCAGGAAATTCCTATCTATGCTTCGAAAGTCAGCTGTGAAATTTTCCCTGCTTCTCCCAGGCACAGTGTAGAGCTGACTCCCTTAGGTGTCTGCTAGGGACTCCCTTTCTCACTGTACTCACCTGGAAAGGCAGGAATAATTGGTTTACAGATTATCTCTGAACTCCAGGCAGCCCAAAGGGCAAAGGCCCCAGTGTGGGAAAGCCCTTGAGGAGAGGAAAGAGGAAGCTGGCAAGTCTACTGAAGCCAGACCAGGAAGGGCCTCAGGGCTGATGGGGTGCAGTACGTGGGGGGTTCAATGATCACAGCTGGAGCCCCATCCCCAAGGAAATATGAGGAAGAAGCAGAGGTATGAACCTGGACCTTCCCTCCCAGAACCACAGTGGTCCCTGACCTTTGGCCCTTCCCGTGACCAGCCTGAGGCTCTAATGAGCTCCTGCTCTCCAGAGCTGGAACCAGGAATGTGGGCCCTGCGCCAGGTCAGCTGGTCGCAGGGCCCAGGGCTGGTAGGGGCATGAGCTATGGGGACTTAGCCAATGACTTCATGTCCTCAGGGCCATCAGAGGCCAATGGGCAGCATGTCCTGCAGTCCCAAGTCCATGTGGGACCAGCAGGTTTATGTGTTTGTCCCTGGTCTAAGAGGGTGGGCTGCAAGGCAGGGTGAGTGCCTTTCTAAAGCCCTTGGCCTGAGAGCCTCATCAAAGGCTCAGCAGAAGCAGCTAGGCCCAGTTAGAGGGGGGAGACACACGCTCTGAGAGTCTGCTACGTGCCCAGGCCAGGGCTGCAGGAGGCGCTGTGTGTGGGAGTCCTGGAGTGGGACCTGGGCCTCCATAGCCCCCATGGGTGCTCTCCCTCAGGGGGCTTCTCAGTGAGAGTCCATCTCACCCGGTGGACCAACTGCTTCTGCCGGAAGCAGGCAAAATCAGCCTCTGCACCCGGCCCTCACATACTGGCAGTGTGCATTTCTGTTACTCCTTTGGTCCTGAAAAAGGTCCAGCCCAGGGGAACTGACCATCTATGCAGCCCACCTCCCAGAATCTACACGTCACCTTATGCTCGGCTATTGACAAGTGGGAGGGCCCTAAGCATATCCCTCAGCTTTTCTGAGCCTCAGTTTCCTCATCTGTAAAATGAAAATAGAAGTCCTCCTCTCCTGGCATAGTCAATGTGAGTATTAAAATGTCACCAGGGGCCAGGCACGGTGGTTCGTGCCTAGGGATTGCGGTTCGAGTTCCACCTGGGGCCCATAGTGAGACCTAGTTCCAAAAAAATAGCTGGGCGTGGTGGCGCGCGCCTGTAATCCCAGCTACCTGGGAAGCTGAGGCTGGGGACTGCTTGAGTCTGTGGTACCCCGAGCAATGAGAGCCTCGGTTCCACGGGCAAAAACAGCAAGACCTAGTCTCAAAAAAAAAAAAAATGTCACCAGGGCTTCAACTAAGGTTCCTCTTGCTTCAGCTACCTCCCTGGTGGCTCTCCTCCCACCGTTCCACCCATCCTGAAAGGATCATCTCTCTCTCTTTCTCTCACCCCTGGGAAGTCCTGGAAGTGGAAGATGGTCTTTTCCCTCTCCCCACTGCCAGGAAATGAACCCTGGGATGAACAAACAAGTTATTTTGATGACAGCCTTTCTTGGTTGCAGGGGTTGGGGTAGACTGTGCCACCACCTGAATGGGACAATGAGAATGAGATGCCTTGATACACACCCAGAGCTTAGCCCAGCACCTCGCCACAGCGTGTGTAGAGTTGTGACTGCCTGATACGCGCTCCCGTGAAACCATGCTGGTAGTGGCCCTGTCCTTTTCTCGCTCCCTTTCTTTAGGATTAAGACCCCAGGAGATCTTAAAGGGTGCATTGACACTCCTATCAAGTGCAGAGTATCCTCTTGCAGGACATACAGGTGACATCCCTCCCTCCATCCTTCCATTCATTCGCCATCCTTCCATTCGCCAGCCTTGCTGAGCCCCCATAAGATGCCAGGTACAGGAAACACTGTCGCAGAAACATGCTACGTTCTCAAACCTCATCGCTCATGGAAAAAAAAAATGTATTTGTAGATTCGAATTCTTCAAAAAATAGCTTCTGTGTTGATGCTACTCTGTGCCAGGCATTTTCTGCATGTGGTCTTAGAATTCCCCCATAAGGCTGTAAGTGGGAATCTTTGTGCCTGTGTCACAGGTGAAGAAACTGAAGCCCACATGGGGGAACACTGGCATAACTGGGGCAACTTGGGATGGGAGAGGTAGTCTTGATGGTGAGGGGGCAGCAGAAGGGGAGGAGACTTCAGAAGGGGCTGTGGTGCAGGGCACAGAGGTGTGGCATGAGGAATAGGCACAAGACTCGGGAAGGATGAAGGCCGGGCACGGTGGCTCATGCCTGTAAGTTTCAGCTTATGAAGCGGCCGGGGCTAGGGATCACGGTTCAAGTCCCGCCTGGGGCCCATAGCGAGACCTAGTCCCGAAAAATAGCTGGGCATGGTGGCACATGCCAGTAATCCCAGCTACCTGGGAAGCTGAGGCTGGGGATTGCTTGAGTCTGTGGAACCCTGGGCAATGAGAGCCTGTGGTTCCACAGGCAAAAATAGCGAGACCTAGTCTCAAAAAAAAAAAAAAAAAAAAAAAAAAAGACTTGGGAAGGATCAACCAGACTGCTCCTGTGGGGTGGCCTTTGCAGATTATGGACTCAATCCCAGGGACTCTGTATTGGCCTGGGCAGACCCATTTTATGGTTAGCTTCAGACTGGGGGTGCCCAGAGAGTCCCAATGTATCTGAAGTCACCTCCTCCAGCTAGCATAGGGGCACTGAGCCCCTTATTTGAAAGAGGTCAAGCAGAGAAGACAGAAATTAATGACCTGTTTCCTGTCTTGGAGGAGTTCCTCGATTAGAGTGGGTGACAGCAAGGGTACTATGAGCAGAACCCTGATAGTGGGAGTTGGGTGTGAGGGAACCTGAGGATGGGGAGACTGCCCAGTTGGCAGCTGGGTGGGGATAGGGGAGAGGGTCAGGGAAGGCTCTGTTTTAGTAGTTCCTCATCGGCAGATGGGAATGGAAGGCTCAGAAAGGGGCACTTGTCCCAAGGCCTGCTGGTGTTTGAGAGAACCCGGAGATTTGTAGTTCTGGTGACCTCAGAGCTACGGTGAACTGCAGTGGACATGACTTCCAGTTCTCTAATGGTGCCCAAGTAGGGACTGGGTGTGCTTTACCCAGATTCACAGATGAAAGAGGACTTTTTTTTTTTTTAATTCTCCCTCTGCCCCCCAAAAGAGGACTTTTGAAGATAAATTGTGGGCTGTTGATAACAATTGGACTGACCCTTGTATTAAAATATAATGTCCTTTTTTGTCTCTTTGTCTTTGTAACAGTTTTTGATATTATAATACATTTTGTCTGATATTAGTATATGCTGCAACTCTTTTTTGGTTATCTGCATGCAATATATTTTTCTATCCACTTAGTCTCAACCTGTTTGTATCTTTGGATCTAAAGTGAGTCTTGCAGGTAGCATGGAGTTGGTGTATGCTTTTAAAACAAAATCTATGCTGCCAACCTCTACTTTTTTATTGGCTAGTTGAATTCAATTGTATTTGAAGACTTCTGTTATGCTGCCATCTTTCTTTCTACATATCTTATCTCTTTTGTACTTGATTTTTTCCCCTTACAGTGTATTGTTTTGATTCTCTTCTCATTTATTCTTCTATCCGGTTTTAATTTTTCCCCCTTGTGGTTACCCTAGGGGTTACAGTTAACATTTCTAACAGTCTAGTGGAGAACTTAGTTTCGAAACTATAGAAAAACTCAGATATACTGTCTCTTTCCCTTTATACGGTTATTATTCAGGAAACTATATATATTGTGTGCCAATTAACAGATTTTTAGTTGTTGTTTGATACATCTGTCTGTTAAATCGTGTAGAAATAAGGAGAAAAAAAGAGACCCGTGAACCAAAATGCAACAACAACACTGTGGTAATCTTTACCAGGGCCCCTTGTTTCCCTGTATGGCTTCCTGTTAATCCTTGGTGCTCTTTCATTTCAGCTTAAAGAATTATTTTTAATGTTTTATCTTGCAGGTTTACTAGCAACAAATGCCTTCAACTTCTGCTTACATGAGAATGTCTTAGTTTTTCTTTCACTTTTTGAGGATAGTTTTGTCAGATATAGAATTCTTGGAGAACAATTATTTTTTGTTTTCTCTCATTACTTTTAATAAATCTTCTCACTGCCTTCTGCCCGTCCTGATGTCTGATGAGATATCAGATACAAAGCCAGGCATGGTGGCTCATGCCTGTAAGCTTCAGCCTATGAAGCAGCTGGGGCTAGGGATCGCGGTTTAAGTCCTGCTCGGGGCAACACAGTGAGACCTAATCCCAAAAAATAGCTGGGCATGGTGGCGCATGCCTGTAATCCCGGCTACTTGGAAAGCTGAGGTTGGGGATTGTTTGAGTCCGTGGTACTCTGGGCAACATGAGCCTGTGGTTCCACGGGCAAAAATAGTGAGACCTAGTCTCAAAAAAAAAAAAAAATATCAGATACTAATTATGTTGAGGATTCCTTATTTGCAACAAGGCACTTCTCTTGCACTCCTTTGCCTTTTGTCAGTTTCACGATAATGTGTCTCAATATAGATCTTTTTGAGTTTAATCTACTTGGAGTTTGTTGAGTTTTGCAGGGGAAGTACAGTTTAAAAACTTTTCTAAGATTCGGTAAGTTTTGGGCCATTATTTCTTCAAATATTCTTTCTCTTCTCTCCTTTTGGAATCCTTATTATACATATATTGGTCTATTTGATGATGTTCCACAGGTTTCCTAGGTTCTGGTTATTTTTCTTAATTCTCTTTTTCTTTTTTGCTGAACCCATCTTGTGAATTTTTCATATCATCTGTTGTATTTTTCAACTCCAGAATTTCTTTTTTTTTGAGACTAGGTCTTGCTATTTTTGCCCATGGAACCACAGGCTCAAGCAACCCCCAGCCTCAGCTTCCCAGGTAGCTGGGATTACAGGTACACGACACCACATCCAGCTTTTTTGGGGGACTAGGTCTTGCTGTGTTGCCCTGGGCAGAACTCGAACCGTGATCCCTACACCCTGCCACGACTCCATAAGCTGACGCTTACAGGCATGGGCCACTGTGCCCGGCTTTAGAATTTCATTGTGGTTCCTTTTTATACTTTCTATCTCTTTATTGAGGTTTCAATTTGGTTAGATGTTGTTCTAGCTTCCTCCAGTGCTTTGAGCATATTTATGATAACTGATTGAAAGTGTTTTTCTCGTAAGTCCAGCATCTGAATTTCCTCAGGGGGAATTTCTATTAATATCTTTTTTCCTGTGAAAACCAGTATACCTCTTAATTTTTTGTTGAAAATGGAACATTTTGTAAACTGTGATGTGATTAATATGGAAGTAAGCCTCTAATCAGGGCTTGTTGTTTCTTTGAATGTGAGTTATAGTTTTAATAACTCTTCTAAACTATTTTTGTGAAATAGTTTTCACAAAACTGTATTCTTTGTTGCATATGGGCCCTGAAGTCTCTAAAATACCTAGAGCTCCCCCCTCCCCCAATTTTTTGTTAAATCTTTGCAACTGAGCTGTGTGTGTATGTATAGGTTAAAACACAGCAAAGCTCTTCCACTGTGCTTCAGTCACCTTTCTTCATTCAGTATTCAGTTGATTATTGTAAGCCTTCAACTATTTTCTAGAGTTCCAATCAAGTTGATTCTGAGAATGTGGGGCATGTTTCTTAATGTTTCTGTGATGGGATGGGTTCTTGGGATTCCCTACTGTTGACTTACTTGTTGATGGCAGTCGATGCACTTATTTCCCGAAGATGTCTAGCCCCAACTTGCTATGTATTTTTGTGTCAGTCCCTTTACCCTCTCTGAGCCCCAATCTCCCCATCTGTCAAATGGGTAGCCAGAGTTGGACTCAGTGGTAATGTGCTGAGTACAGGCAGCACCTTGGGTCTGTGTAAGGCACTCAGGAATACAGAGAAGGTGGTAGGGAAGCAGTTGTAAGGAATAGTGTGCACATGACTCATTGAAGGCTTAGGGGTTAGAGAATCTGAGAGGAGGGTGGTAGGGCAAAGCCTTCCTGTCAGAGGACTTAGAATAAGCATAAGGTGGTAGGCCCAATCCTATGTGGTCAGGATAGCTGGAGCTGAGACTGGACAGCAATGACCAGTTCTGGAAGAGGATCTGGTTCTGGAAGAGGATCTGGTATGAGAGCAGAGAGGGTCACAGAGACATTAGACTTGCCTCCCAAACATGAGACGGAGAGGAGCCTACTCCCTAAACATAACCTCCAGAGTGGCCTCAGAGCAGGTGGTGTGGGCCAGGCAGGGCCAGGCCCTCAGGGCCTTCCTGGGTACCTCCCTGTTAAAGAGCAGGGCAAGGGGTACCCTGGGACCTCCAAACTTGTCTGCTCCAATTGGGTTCTGCCATCCACATCAAGATATACTCTAGTGTATAAGATGAAGCTTCAATGGAAAGAACTTTAATATAATTAGCATACCATAAAGAGAAGAGCAAGAATATAGTTAAATTAGTTTCCAATGAAATACCCAAAGTTACATCTTCTCAGGGCAAATGAGTTTTGGCTCAAAGGAAAGCCACCAATGCCCCAAAGCTGGCCACAAATCTAAGGGACCTTCTGGTGGGGACCCCCTAGGAAAGGGACAAAGGGGGCCAGGCAAATCTGGAAGGAGAAAAGCAAAATCCAAATCCAAGCCAAGGTAAAGGCTGCCGTTCTTAGCCTCCCCAAAGGTCATAAGAGACATCTCTGTCTCTTTCAAGTATCTCTTCCCATGCTCCCCATCCCCCCGATACAAGTCCAAGGCTGAGAAGCAAACATGGCTACTTCACGTCTCTCCGCTCCATGTGCCTCCTCCAAGTCTCCTCTTCCTCTCTCCCTCTGCTTTTTTCAGTTCTCCCAGTCTTTTCTAACTCCTTTTCCAGTTCTACCATTCCTTGGGGTGTGGCAGGGAACTTGGAATCTCCTCTCTCTCTGGGGATTGCCCTGTGATAGATATCCCACGAGGCCTCTCTCTACCCACCAGATCTGTTTTAATTTCTCTTCTTACCTCTGCTTCTCTGTACTCTCTTGTACCTTCTGGAATGCCATACACCTTTATGGCTGCCTAAAAACAAAAACAAAAAACAAACAAAAAAAAACCCCCACTCAGTGCCAACCTTTTATTGCTTGTGGAACCACAGGCTCATGTTGCCTGGGGGTACCACAGACTCAAGCAACCCCCAGCCTCAGCTTCCCAGGTAACTAGGATTACAGGCATATGCCACCATGCCCAGCTATTTTTTGGGGGGGGACTAGGTCTCGCTATGTGCCCCTGGCAGGACTCGAACTGAGATCCCTGGCCCCAGCTGCGGCTTCCTAGGCTGCAGCTTACAGATATGCGCCACCATGCCCAGCCCCTCAAGCCCCTTAACATGATTTTGTCAGTTAATAATAGCTAACACGCAAAAAACATTTTCTCTAACAGTTACCCGATGAGTTACACACCTTAACCTATTTCATTATCACAAGCACCTCACTGTTTTCCTATCACTTGACAGATCAGGCATATAGAGATTGAGGGAATTACCAAGGTCACACAGTTTGCGATTCACCTAGGTGGGACTGAACCTAAAGCCATCAAGGGTCCAGAGTCCAACCTCTTAGTGACCATCCTCCTGCCTCTCTAGGGCTAATCTGACCCTTATCTGGCTATACCATCCTCATCCTATCTATATCTGGATCTGGCCCTCCACCCCACACTCTCTCTCCCTACTCCAGGAGCCCTGAGGACAGTATCCCTTATGTTTCAGTCTGAGCCTGGTTAGGTGGACAGGTAGAAAGATGCCCAGACAGATGGAGATGACAGCAACTCCTTGTGTCTGAGGGTCTGACTCCCATCCCAATGGAGTCCTGTGGGTACGTGGGCAGGGATAAGGGGCTTGTTCTGGCTTAGTCCCTGAAGGCAGGACTCCTGAGAGGGCACAGGTAGTGGCTGGGAATCACAGCAGTCAACTTTATGCTGGGTGGCAGGGTCCTAGGTCCCCAAGGCTGGGACAGGAGTAGGGAGGATAGATGGAAGCCAGGGACCAAGACAGGTCCAAGTTCTGTGTGAGGTGTCTTCTCCTTGCCATTCCTCCTCCTTCCAGCTATGGTCTACTTGTTTTTGTTTGTTTGTTTTCAAATTGGGAAAACAGAATTTTTTTTTTGTTGTGTTAATTTTTTTTTACTATAAAAAGAATTTTTAACAGTTGCAAGAATCACATGAATTCTCAGAGACTCTGCACTCAAAGACCCTGTATGGATTTTTTTTTAATTTTTATTTTTGCATATTTTACAATATATGATTGTATAACTGCTAATCCCCATGGGAATACCCCCCCCCCCACACACACACACCACATCTCCCCTGGTCTCTTTGCCTCCTTTCTTTTTGTTGTTTGTCTATTTTAGTCCTTTAGTCTTTTTTTTTTTTCCTTGATCCATTTCCTCATCTTTGGTGAGGGTACGATTTCCCCAGACTTGGTAGAACGTGCTGTTTATCATTCCTGTACTGCTTTTGGAGCACCTTTGGTCTTGGTGGGTCTCATCTCTGCAGTTTGTGCCACGTTTTGTTGTTCCTTCAGTCATGCTTCAGGTCTTTGGCTTTGGGGGCATGTATGGTCTACTTGTTTATTGAGGAAGCTCCATGGATTCCAGGTCATGTTGAGGAAACAGAAACAAGAGGCTTACAGAGGGGAAAAATAAAGGGATGAATAGGGAGAGGGAAAAGGGGAGAAGGCAGAGCGGGAGGGAGGAGAGTGGCAGGTGGTTTTGTCGTTATGGTGACTCAAAGCCCACCATGGACTCATGTTGTTGCCCAGTGCTGTGTCTGCCAGGTCAGCCAGCTCTGCTTGGCACCCACTGTGGTGAGCTCACCATTTGGATGGGGCTGGCTGCCCTGGGGAGTCAGGGGACCCTCCTTCAGCAGGCCTCCCTGTGACCTGGAGTCATGGCCTGCTGGTGGCAGAGGCTGGGTGAGCAGGGCAAGAGACGGGCTTTTCAGGACTTTCCCCACAAAATACGCTCCCCCCCCCAAGATTTTTATCTCCCTCATGCTGCAGAGACAGTCACCTTCCTTTTTGACACACCTTCCTTTCAGTCTTAACTCTTCACGAAGTCATCGTGTCCTAGTCCACAACATCCCCGAGTTTCTTTTCCATAAAAAACACTCCTTTTCTCCAGAACTGCAATCAGGTGACTTCCAAGTGCCACGTTTGTTCGGAGGCACGCGGCTCGGCTCCCCAGCAGCCCCTGGCCCACGTCGTCGCAGTGAAGCGGATCGGGAATCCCAGACCAAATCGGGGTCTCGAGGGTCCAGCCAGGGTGGGAGGGGGCCAGGGCGGCGCAGGCGGGCGCCCCCTCCCTGTTCCCGCCGGCAGGCGTCACCTAAGCCGCCGTTGCTATGGGCCCGCGGCAGATGGCCCGGTTTAGGGTTCCCCCGGCGGGCAGCGCGCACGGGATTAGGTGAATTAGGAAGCCCGAGCAGTCGCCACTTTAACCGCGCCGGACCCTCGTACCATGGAGACCCCAGCCCACCCCGCCGATCCCACCGACCCGGCCGACCCGGCCGACCCCACCGAGGCATGCTCCAAGCAGCCGGGCAAATGGGCGCTGGTGCGCAACCTGAACCAGGCGCTGAAGACCTTCGCGGTCCTGCCGGTGAGGCCCGGGCCTGGAGGGGGGGAGGGTGCGCCCCAGGATCCTGTCCGGTCTCAGTGTCAGAGCTTATCAGGAACCTTAAGGCTCCCAGCGCAGACAGGGGCCCTTGGGCGCTGTCTGTGCTCCCTGCCTCCCGCAGGAACTTGGCTCCCTCCGCCCGGGCCAGGCAGCTCTTAAATTCACCAAGATGAGTGGGCCAGCGCAGAGAAGGGGCTTCCCTTTGCTCAGACCCAGGGCAAGGAGTTGGAGACCCACCCAGGGGCCTCGGTAGATTGCAGACTAACTGAACTGCCGGTTGGAGGAAAGCACCTAAGGGTAGCAGCGACAAGTCACTTGGCTGGACTCTTCCACCTGAAAATGAGGCTAGTTAAGACCAGTGCCCCAGAGAGTGAGGGGGTGATGTTCAGAAGCAACCCCCTTTTCCACAAACAGGGTGGAAGCCCCAGGTTCTCCCCAGAGGTAGGAAGAGGCATAAGGTACTAAAGCCTTATGGGGAGTAATTGCTGCTCCAATACCAGGCTCCAGGCCTAGGGTGAAGGCCGGCAGATGTCAAGGCTCACCCGCTGCTCAGGCACTGGCTTTAGGGCAGTGGACACCGAGGCCCAGAGATACTGAAAGTCTTGCCCAAAGCCACATGTTAGTGGTAGAACTGGGGTCTGAACCCAGACCTCTTAACTCTGCAGCCACTGTGCTGAATGCCAGCTCCCCTGGGGGGGGGGCAGTCCCCAACCAGGGCTTTGGGGTGCTCCTGTGAACATTTGGGGGACTCCTGAGGCCCAGTCTAGGAAATCACTCTGACATGAGTGCTGCATTTGATATCCCAAGGGCTTTCCCTGGGACAACAGGTACTCTCTCCTTTAGAGGTTCTCAGACTCTTCCCAGAAGCTCCTTAGCAGCAGCTCTGTTAGCTTTTTTTCAAGTTCTGACTTAGCACAGAGACAGTTAAGTCACCACCTCCTGGTGACAATCCCGGATTAGGAGATTTCTTGTCACTTCCACTTGCTGTGTGGTTCCGGTTCTTCACTTGACCTCTCTGAGCCTCCATTTCCTGCTCACATGAGTTCTTTCATTTTGGTTATCCTCTGTTCCGTCAGTGGGAAGTATTTTATATGGGACAAGCCCTAACTTGGATTAGGTGACTCAAAGAGATCCCTGATCTCTAGCTGAAACTTCCAGCTTGCCTTTTGGGTCCACATGTCATCTGTAGCTAGGGTCCTACTAGTGCTTCCCCTGTTGCTCTCAGAGCTGGCTTTGGATCATGTTGGGAGAGAGTACTAGATGTGCAGTTTGGGCTTAGGCTTGAGTCTGTGGTACCCCGGGCAACATGAACCTGAGGTTCCACAGGCAAATATCATGAGACCTAGTCTCAAAAAACAAAACAAACAGACAAAAAACCCAAAAACCTGTGAGCTTCTTCTCCTTGACTTTGGCGTAGCTTGGACTGACATGTGCAAACCTTCATGGAGCGGAGCCTCAGATGGTAGCTGTGGTTGAAACATAGTTGGTTTCCATGGGGACAGGCCCAAACAGTGGTGAGTTGACCTTGGAACTCAGTGGGCCCACCTCGCGCTGAGACTTGTAGAAACTGAGCTCCAGCTTGGTCAGGGACGTAACCAAGGTCCAGCGGGTCGTGGAATGCAACTTTCTGACCCACAGCCTGGAGGCGATGCCACCTGCCACCCCTCCAGGTTAGTTTTATTGTGAATCCATTTTATCAGCTCTTCCGTTTCTAACTGCTGCTGGATATCATACTTTCCTTAAGAAGTTTGTGTTCGCTCATCCTCCTGGGGAATTTTGAAACCATCCAAAGAGAAGGCTCTTAGTAACATGAGAATAAAATCCGTAA
>PVHY01016051.1:20157-34713 GCA_004024945.1 Uropsilus gracilis
TTTTTTTTTGAGACTAGGTCTTGCTATTTTTGCCCGTGGAACCGCAGGCTCTCGTTGCCCAGGGTACCACGGACTCAAGCAATCCCCAGCCTCAGCTTCCCAGGTAGCTGGGATTACAGGCGCGTGCCACCACACCCAGCTGTTTTTTTTTGGAACTAGGTCTCACTACGGGCCCCAGGCGGGGCTCGAACCGCGATCCCTAGCCCCGGCCGCTTCATAGGCTGAAGCTTACAAGCACGAGCCACTGTGCCCGGCCTATCTGACTGCTTCTTGCCCTTCAGTTATCAGCTCAAGATTTCTTTCACCAAGTTGCTGGGGACTGAGTCTACAGTGGACAACTCAGTCCTTCCCCACCGCTGGTGTGTTCATGTCCTTCCTGGCACTTATTGCTAGCAGAAATGTCTTTGCTCTGTTGTTTTCGGTGTCCTCCCAAGTCAGAGGGAGACGTCACGGTCACTGCTCATGCCCAGCATCTAGCCCAGGCCGTGCCGCACTCAGTAGGTACGCAGTGCACATTTGTTCCAAGCATCAGCGCCGAAAGGGACTGTTCCAAGTCCACATCTCTGACTTTGGGTTTTCAACTTGACTTCCATGTGTGCTGATGAGTGTGCGGTGTGAGCCAGGCCCTGTACCCGAGGCTGTGGGGGACACAAAGGTGACACCGTCCTCTTGTTCGGGTTCTCCCCACAAACCCCGGGGACAGTGTGGCTGAGTCGGGCCCTGTGAGGAGCTCATAACTCGGACTAGGAGAGTCCATGAAGACTGTCTGGGTGTTGAGTGGTAATGCCTCCTTTAGGACACAGGGGCAGTGGTTTGAGTTCCATCCTTATGAGGCTGCTATACATACATTGGGGCTAGAGTCTTGGGGACAGTGGGGGTTTGGCCAGCCTGGTTTGAAACTGCCAGGCTGTGTGGTCTAGACTCTTCTCTGTCTGAGCCTCTGCTTACTCAGCTACAAAAGCTACTACAGAGGAAGGGTGACGACCATGTGTAAGTGACCAGGACCAACTACCCAGGACCAACTACCAGACAGCTCCTGGCAAGTGCAATTCTCTCTTCCTCCCTCTCCTATGGTTTGCACAAGAGCCTCTGTTGCTGAAAAGGGTGGGACACAGAACTTCCTAGAATGGGTACCTGCTCCCTTCCATACTTACCCATGCTGGGGCTCTCTCAATCCCTAGGGGGACTATGTCTGGATGGACCTGAGATCCGGACAAGAGTTCGATGTGCCCATCGGGGCGGTGGTAAAGCTCTGCGACTCCGGGCAGATCCAGGTGGTGGACGACGAAGGCAATGTGAGTAACCCCTAACACCCTGCCCTGCATTGGGGGATAACCTGGGGTGACCGGTGCCCAGAGGCAGCAGCCTGTTTCAAGGGGCTGGAGGTAATGCCCATGTCCCAGGTATACCCACAGACATCCCCTCCTCCGTGGAGTTTTCCCTGATGAGAGGGAACCATCCCTTCTGCTCTAGATGAGAGCTGAGACCACAGCATTTCATCACCTCTGCCACTGGTAGACAGGAGTGTCTGAGTGTGCCTGTGTTGGGGTGGAGGGATGGTGTGGAAGAAGGTCTGGAGCTCCTCAGCACAGGGGTGCTTTGGGGTCAGACAGTCTGGATTCAAATCCCACTTCTTTGTTGTATGGCCTTGGCCAAGTCTCTCGCCCTTCTGAGCCTCAGTTTCCTCTTCTTTTAAACAGGACAAATGAGCCTAACTCACAGGGTCTCTATGACATGGGTCTCTCCTGGGCTGTTGTCTGTAAGCTCGTGGGAGAGAGCATCACCCCGGGTGGGTGTGAGCTCGTGCAGGAGATCCCCTCCACACAGCGAGAGTAAGAGTTGGTCGGAACGCGCCTGGACTCGCTCCTGTGACCTTGTGAATTTGTTGTCTGCCTTGGTGCTGCCACGGAATCTTTCTGATTAACCCTTATTCCTCATCCTGAAACAACGGGACACAGGAAATGTAGGTTTAGCACGTAGTGAGAGTGGGGTCTTGGGTCAGGAAGCAAAGGTTGAAGTCAGGGCCTTGTCTAGAGACAGCAGTGTCCAGGGAGAAGAAACCAGGCCTGGCCATGTATGCACATGTACCACATCTGTGCATGAAGTGTGTGGTCGCCGGGCACAGTGGCTCGTGCCTGTAAGCTTCAGCCTATGAAGCGGCCGGGGCTAGGGATCATGGCTCGAGTCCCACCTGGGGCCCGTAGCGAGACCTAGTTCCAAAAAAATAGCTGGGTGTGGTGACGCACGCCTGTAATCCCAGCTACCTGGGAAGCTGAGGCTGGGGATTGCTTGAGTCTGTGGTACCCCGGGCAACGAGAGCCTGTGGTTCCACGGGCAAAAATAGCAAGACCTAGTCTCAAAAAAAAGAAAAAAAAATGAAGCGTATGGCCGTGGTGTGGAGAGTGGGGCTGCATAGTGATGTTGTTGTTGTGTTCAGAGCTGTGTCACCGGGGACATGGAGACTGGATAGAGCCTGGGTTGAACTTCCTAGTGTGACAGGAGAGAGGGGGTGCAGTGACTTGGAGCAGAAGGGGCTAAGGGGAGGGTTCAGGACCACAGAGGCTTGGAACTGGACCTGGAGGGGCCAGGGGCACATCTATTGTCCCCGTGGTCCTCAGGGATATTCCACTCCAGGTGCAGTGCTCTTTGACCCAAGTCCTTCTGTGTTAGGAAACTCATAGCATTTGTGAGAAGCAGAGAGGCAGCAACTGCTACTTAAGGGGAGAACGTCACACAGAGAGGGAGCATGAGGAGTAGTCACACAGCTGCTCAGTGCTGGGACGAGAACACAGGGAACACAGCGTACTCCCATTCCCAACCTCTCAGCAACAGCTTGGGGCCAGGCTCTGTTAACCACACCTTTGATCCCCGGGCTTTAGTACAGGAGCACCTACCATATGGTATCATTCTCAAGGTTGCAGTCAGTGGACCCCATTGGAAGCCAGTGTGACACTGTAGTCATTGAGGGGGCGCAGGCTCAGCTGGCACTGCAAACAGGTCCACCCACCCGCCTGCAGCGCCCAGGATGCAGCCTGGGGGCTCCACCTGCAGGTTTGGGTTTCACCTGGGTCATGTTGCAAGTCAGATGGTGTCCCGTAACTGTCATCGGATCCCAGATGTCCCCTCCCACAACCCCCATTAAGGCTCTGAGAGTGGAGGCTGTAGGGGGAAGGGTATGACTGTCTGGCCATACCCTCCGGCCATACTGGGGCAGGTTGGGAGGCTGGGTTTGCTTCAGAAGCATTAGGTCCCAGGGGTTCTGGCCTCTGCCTCCAGGAGTTCCCACCCCCAGTTCCTCCCTACACTCAAGGCCATCTCCTCTTGCCCCTCTGTCTTTCTGGCAGGCTCCCTCCGCCAAAGAACCAGCACCAGAGAGTGACATCTGGTTCCTTGGAGCTCACATTCAGTTCCTTTCTGCTCAGAGAAGGTTCTCCAGGTAGACTTGCTGACTGAAGGCAGGGAAGGTGATAACTCCAATCCTTGTGGGAGCCTGACCTTACACTTTTGCCCAAGCCACTTCCAATGCCAGCGTACCTCTCCTTCCCTCCAAATGCCCAAGGCTCTGCTCTTGCAGCTCGCTGTCACGCAGGCTGTTTCCCACATGTGACCCCAAGCCTTAGAACTGGCTGTATTCCTTTTTTCCTTGTCCATCTCCCCCCAGCCTTACATCAGGGTCAGGCCTCCATTGCCTGACCTGGCTACACATTTTAGTACCTGTCTTCTCTGGTCACTGACCTGAGGTTGCTTGTCTCAACTGGGTGTCCTGTGATACAGGAATGAGGTTCAGGTCTGTCATGTCACTGTACCCCTTGAGTGTGATCCTTTCCTATAAAACTGGAGGCCAGTATTTCTGTAATGGGATGTCATGAGAGACAAATGAGAGCGTGTCTTCTTTGTAAAACACTGGGCCATAATACCTGGCACTGACTGATTACAAGGGACCCACAATGTTTAGACCTGGCAGGAATGAAGCAAACCTTTGCTTCTTTTCCAAGAGACTGCTAGTGAAGTTTCCAATTCCTAGATGAGGCCCTGGAGACTTGGGGAAATAGCTTTGTGCACAGAGCTATGGAGGCATACAGTGGCTGAGGTATGCCTCCACTCTGGTGCTGGGCTGTCAGGGGGAAAGATTGTGAGTTTAGAGAGGACAGCAGAGGGCCTGCCAGGTGTCCTCCTCTCTGACCCGTGCTGGGGCCTGGGACTGAGTCAGGGAGCAGGGCCCAGGCAGAGGGAATTTTCCAACTGGATCAGCTTGTATCAAGAAATAGGGTGCCTGGGGGAAAGGAATGTTCCACAAAGGATTGGAAAGTCCAGGTGGGTTCTTTGACCTTACCACCCAGATGGCTCATGCCTTGAAGAGGACTGTGTGACTGCTTGACCTGGATGGAAATGCTCCTGGCCCGGGAGGTGTTGGTGAAATACTGGAAAAACTGGCATCGCAGGCAATGGCCATCCCTGTCCCTGGTCTTTCTGAGAGCCTTATACAGGCCACCTACCCTGATCTTACCTCCTTATATGAAGTGAGAGGGTAGGAATAGGGGCACCCTGGGGTCGCTCCATAGAACTAGACTCCAGCATACACCAGTCTCACATCTGTCTCATCAGGGGCCCATTGCCTCATCATTTGTGCCTGATCCCTGAGACCTCCAGCACACTGGGGATACCAGGGTGTTGCAGGCTTTTCGAAGGGCCCATTCCACTGACCACACATGTAAGGGTGGTGAGATGAGCTGTAGCAACAGGAAAGATTGCAGGGGAAGTGGAGGTGCGGGGTGGAGGACTAGGGATAGCAACCTCAGTCCTAGTTTCTGCTTGAAATCACAAGTACAGAAAGTTCACCTCTGCTCCACATCCATCAACACGGTCCAGGAACTAGATCCCAGATAGGTCTGCATCTGCTTCTGCCTGTCTCCACTGCAGCTGCCCTGCCTGCCAGTTCTCCTTGACCTTGCCAGCTTTCACCAGCCTCAGAGGCTTTGGTTTTGCCATTTCCTGAGCCTGGGGTGATCTACCTTGCCCCACCTCCTAGAGGAGTCTCTTTCTGTCATTCCTCAGTGGTTACCTTGGCGAGGTGGTCCCTGGCCACTCTAAGGTTTACATCCCATGTACTGGTTGGTTTATTCTTGGCACTCTCTGAAATTACTTTTTGTGCCTTTATCTTCACAGTCTAGAGGCCAGTTTGTCTAACTCCAATGATTACATTTTCCATTCCATCCGGCAAAGTGACTGTGGGCGGTAGGGGTACACTAATTCCCTTTAAGACAACCCCCAAGGTGGGACCAAATCCCCTGCCCACCTTTTAGGTCTAAGAGGATGAGGAGTAATTCATGGGGGCTGGAGGTGGAGTGGGAGTGGGGGTAGGCTGTTCCATCTTTATACTGTCAGACTTGATTCAAACTGATCATGTTTGGCCACCAGAGAAGTCAAGGTCCTTATAGGGATCGCACCAACCCAGGTCCATTCTTCCCAGGACCCTTTCAGCCTCTGCACAACCTGGGCCTCAGGAGGGTCACCTGGCTTTAGCTACCATTCCTCCCCACAGGAACACTGGATCTCCCCACAAAATGCCACGCACATCAAGCCCATGCACCCCACCTCGGTCCATGGCGTGGAGGACATGATCCGCCTGGGGGACCTCAATGAGGCTGGCATCCTGCGCAATCTGCTCATCCGCTACCGGGACCACCTTATCTACGTGAGTGCCCCGCCCACACGAAGCCCCGCCCACACGAAGCCCTGCCTGATCTGCCTGGAATTGGGGGTTAGCCTTGGGAGTCTGCAGGGTTTGCTGCTAGCCGCTGCTGGCCACTGTGGTGGGGTCTGTGGCTCCTATTCTCTTTGGGGCCATGGCTTGTGTGGTCTACGATTGGAACAGAAGCGGGTTCCTATCACAACTGCTTGTCCTCCATAGACCCTGAAGCCCTTGCGAGGTCAGAGCCTGTGAGTGGCTCAGCTCTTTGCCCCGAGACAGGGATGCAGAACTGCTGCCTCCCTCTATCCCCCCTCCCCCTGCCACCACCCTGGATTTACTGTGGGATTGAGGCCTGCCACTTAGGACCACAGAGGATGGGGGGAGAGTCTGATTCTTCAGGAAGGGGGTGGAGGCGAGAACTGCTCATTGACTCCTGCCTCACCACCAAGGCTCAGTATTAAGACCAGTCACACACAACCCACACTTCACCTTGACACTCAAATGCTTAAATAAAGACAGCCTCAGGCAGCCGGGATAGCTCATCCCAAGGCAAAGGGGTTCAGGGACCATCAGAATAAGATGGGTCCATGACGAATGTTGTTAGTGTAGAGGTTCTCACGCTTTTGGCCTCAGGAATTCTTCAAAAATTGTTCTGTAATGCAAAGAGCTATGGTGTAATATCTGTTGATATTTGCATTAGAAATTCAACTTAATTTATTCTTAAAAACCATAAAAGTCAATGACAGTATTATATAAATCAACTTTTATGAAAAATAACTATATTTGTCAAAATTTAAAAAATTAATGACAACAGTAGCATTGAAAAATAGATTTTGAAAAGACTTCTTTAATGTCTATCAGATTCACATCCGGTCTGATAGAATGCTTTGCTTAAAATGTATGAAGAAAATCTGGCCTCATAGTTATGTAAGGTGGAAAGGAAATGCAAACTTTCTGAAAAGGTCTTGGGACCCCTCAGAGGTCTTTGCAACAGACTCTAGTACTGCTGATCTAACACTGTGGCCCCATTTTACAAATTGGCCCAGAGCTGGGTGTTAGGGTCACTGCATGCCTTTGACCTAGCCCCTGCCTCATGCAGCTCAGGGGTGAAGAGAAGTTTGGAAGTGCAACAAGGAGATCTCCTGAAGTAGGTCCCAGGGGAACACACTAGTATGGCAGG
Source organism: Uropsilus gracilis (assembly GCA_004024945.1). NCBI lineage: Eukaryota > Metazoa > Chordata > Mammalia > Eulipotyphla > Talpidae > Uropsilus > Uropsilus gracilis. Next base: position 27,030 of record PVHY01016051.1, read on the forward strand.
CTCAGAGGAAGTTGAGGGGCTGAGGTCTGAGAGACTGTGCAGGTATGACAAGGTCTATGAGAGTAAGGTATCACTCCCAGACAATGGCAGTGGTGGAGTACCTGGAAGTGAGTGAGGGTGACTCCTCACTGAGAAGAGAAGGACAGGAGCAGGGCCGTGTCAGGTGAGTGGTTATGAGGGAGCCACAGAGGCAGGTCTGTAAGAGTCTAAAGGAACTTGGGAGTTGTCCCCAAGAATCACAGCACAGAGTTCTCAGAGTTAGGGATCCATCTCCTCAGAAACCCGGCATTAAGGCCCTCAGCTACCAGTGACCTCCACTCGACAATTGACTCCCAAGGAGAGGCCATGGCTAGGCCCTTGATGTCTGTCCATTGTGTAGTCTTACGAAGGCTGAGGCAGGGATCCCCTGAACACTGACAAAGCTCCTCTCCCTCACCCTGACCTCACCAGTACTCTGAGGGACACAGGGCAGAGACGGCTCGCTGGACACCATCAGCACACCCTGGCCTGCTCTGCCCCTGACTGTCTGTCCTGGACTTGTCACTTGCAGTTGGCTTGTCCCCTACACCCCCGGCCAGGTGGGTAGGGCTAGCACACTAGTCCAGATCAGAGATACCCCACTGGGAATCACTGATCTGCACCCCAGTTCTTAGTGGTCCTTCTGTGAACTGTGAAATGAAATTTTTAGCTAGCCAAATTTAACATATTCGGTAATAGCAAAAGAATTACAGTCAGGATGAGCAACTATGGTGAACCACAGGTGAGACCAAAGGGGTTTTCATTAGGTTTTCGGAGCGAAACTGGAAAGGACTGTTTGGAATTAAAGTTCAGCCAGAGTTCTAGGTGGTGGAATTTCTCACTGGCTCTAAGCATCAAGATGCTTGTGAGCAAGGGGGTTGCGAGAGATCCTTTCCTTTATAAAGTCCTAGCTCCATTTTTTATAATATTCAAAATTTTTAAAAATTGATTGTGCATATATATCTATATATGTATAGCATTTTTGTATGTACCCCAAAGTTCTCCCACCACTTGGTCACCTGTGAACCATCATCTGAATCTCTTGTGCCCATCACTTCCCCAATTTTATTTCTCCCTTGCTCTGTGCCTCAGTTTTGCTGACAGTTTGCTGGTTTTAAGTTTTACTTGTCCTTTAGTTTCTTTGTTTTCCTTATATCCCACTAAAGGTGAGATCACCCAGTATTTCTTTTTCTTTCTGGCTTATTTCATCTAACATGATTCCACCTGGGTCTATCCAAATTATCACACATGCTTTGAATTTGTCACTTTTGATTACTGAGTAATATTCCATTGTGTAAATATATCACAGCTTTCTGATCCATTAATCTGTTTTGAGGCATTTGGGTTATTTCCATACTCCCACAGAGTAACTACTGTAAATAGTGCTGCTTTTTTTTTTTTTTTTTTTGAAACTAGGTCTCGCTACTTTTGCCCGTGGAACCTCAGGTTCACATTGCCCGGGGTACCACAGACTCAAGCAATCCCCAGCCTCAGCTTCCCAGGTAGCTGGGACTACAGGCGCACGCCACCATGCCCAGCTATCTTTTGGAACTAGGTCTCACTATGTGCCCCAGGTGGGACTCGAACCATGATCCCTAGCCCTGGCTGCTTCATAGGCTGAAACTTACAGGCACGAGCCACCATGTCCAGCTAATAGTGCTGCATTAAACATAGGAGTACACTTTTCCTTTTAAATGAGTGTTTTTGTATCCTTTGGGCAGATTCCCAGAAGTGGGATTGCTGGATCAAGTGGTAGTTCCATTCTCAGTAGTTTGAGGGTCCTCCACACAGCTTTCCATAGTGATTGGACCAGTTTGCATTCCCAGTAGCACCAGCTCCATTTTGAATCAGATTTTCCTTTATTCACCTTCATAACCCATGTTCCTCAACCTGGATGGCAGGTAAACACAGGAGGGCCCTGGACCCTCATGCCCACTCTTTTAGGCTCCTGGGAGGCCTCTGTTAGAACCAGTGTCTTGTCAGAACCAGTGAAGATCCAGTCTCCATTCAGGAGGACGTTGAGGGCCCCTTCACAGGGAGGAGCTGGGGGCTCAGAAGCCTGCAGACAATGTCCAAGACTAACTCATGTAGCTGCTTGTTTTGCAAGGCAGTTTAGTGATTTTGCAGGCACACGGGTTCCTCACATGGGAAAGTCAGTTGGTACAATGAATCAAGGAAATAGTGCAAAAACCATACGGGAGAGGTAGGGAAAACATTCATCTTTATTTTATTTATTTATTTATTTGTTTGTTTGTTTATTCGTTCGTTTTTTATTTATTTATTTATTTAGAAACTAGGTCTCGCTATTTTTGCCTGTGGAACCGCAGGCTCTCGTTGCCTGGGGTACCACGGACTCAAGCAATCCCCAGCCTCAGCTTCCCAGGTAGCTGGGATTACAGGTGCGTGCCACCACGCCCAGCTATTTTTTTGGAACTAGGTCTCGCTACGGGCCCCCGGCGGGACTCGAACCGCGATCCCTAGCCCCGGCTGCTTCATAGACTGAAACTTACAGGCACGAGCCACCATGTCCAGCCGAGGTAGGGAAAACAGTCTGGAAACAGTGATTGTAAAATTTGGGGGGAAGATAAGTTGAGTAGCTGGCAGCTAGCAGAGAAATCAACCTAGACATATGTCCTTGAGTCAATGGTTAGACTGTCAAATGAAATAATCCAGAGGTTTAAGAGTTTACCAGAAAGCAAGATCTGCACCATTTGGCTCATTGGAAGTTGAGGAAAAGGGGCAGGGTGGAAGGTTGTGGATGAGGTATCTTACTTGCCTACCTACCTACCTCTCTGTAGAAGGATGAGGATGAGGTGTCTTACCTGCCTACCTATTTTGGGCTCACAGTGGGGAATTGCGGCCTGGCCCCTGGAAGGCTGATGGCTCAGAAAGTCCACGGGCCCACCATTCTGGGGTATCCATTGGTCTGGGGAGCCATGCTGAAAATTGCGGAGTTCAAGCAGGTTTCCCTGACTTGCTGATCCATGGTAACATGGCTGGTGGATCAGACAGGATTAAAATAGAGCTTTGAAGATTAAAATAGAGCTTTGAAGCAGCCAGGCCATTAGTCCTCCAGAAACTGTAACCTATCCCTAACCATGGCAACCCTGGTCATTCCATGGCTTGGGTTACCCAGGGCCCAGCCCCACATGCCCAAGATTTCCTCAGATTACCACACTGCCCACAGGCTTGGGCCAGGCAGATGCTCTGTCCCTAACTGTCTGTCCTGGGCTCGCTACTTGTAGCTAGTCTGTCCCTGGGAGACTGAGCAACAGCACCCTGGGGGTACAAATAAGCCCAGAATGGAGAAGGACCATGGGAGGACACCTAGCAGCTCCTTATTGGGAGGTCTCAGAAGTCAGAGGTGGTCCCTGAGTCCTACAGAAAATAGGTGGCAGAGTTGGTAGGGTCAAGGGCTCTTTGGTGCTGAAGACAGCTGGAGCCTTGTCTGTGGCACCTGGTCCAGATCTTAGCATGCGGCTATCGGAAAGTTCTTGCCCCTTTCTGGTCTCAGCCTTCCTTTTGGCAAGTGGAGAGTCTGAGTGAACTGTGGCTCTGGGAAGGTGTGGGTATCTCACAATGTCTTGATCTCTCTGACCTGCTCAACGAAAGGTCCCAGGCTGGCAGACTAGGGGACTTCCTGTAGGAGGTGAGGTTAGGGGACTTCCTGTAGGAGGTGAGGTTCAAGGTGAAATGTATTCCTACTTAGTCTTCAGGTATTTGTTCTTCCCCTTGGCCTTCCCTCCCCCCAACCCCCGGCCCCTGCCACCAGGTACTTCACATCCTATGATGGGAATGGTCCTCATCTCTTCCCCGCTCCATGGCCCCATGGACTTTACCACTGGAGAGTTGAACTAGAGGCATGTGGTAGGCAGTTGAGTACTAACCCCTTGCTGACCAAGGGACCCTAAGTAGAAGGCCACAGGGGACTGAGGGTACCTCAGGTAGGGCAGACCAGGCCTGAGTCTTGTGCCAGCAGTGGTTAAGCCCCTCACTCTCCTCCCACTCCCCCTGCCTTCAGCCTCCCAATCCTGCAGGTACATGCCTGGAGATTGGGAAAGCCCTGATTCCAGGGTGTCTCACTTATCCCACTCCTGGCTTGTCTGTTGTGTAACTGTGGCAAGTCTCTCCCTTTTCAGAGACCCAGTTCTCCCATCCAAAGAGTGGGTATGACCACCAGAGGTGATTCTGACTCATGCAGGGGCCACAGGGTAGAAGCTGCCAGGTCCTGTCACAGGTATCTCACTGATAGCTACTGCATCCTCACCCATGTCTGGAGGTAGAGGGACCTCTTGCTGAAGAAAGAGGCCCCATTAGGACTGTAAGTTTTGAAATGGGTATATGTGCTGATATTGACAGGTTTTCCTCCTGCCACATTGAGAACCATTGCTACTAATTCCTTATCTATCCTTTACTAAGACAGAAACTATATATATGATATTTATCCATTTATTTATAAATATATTTGTATATAGCTTGCTGTATATTAGATTTTAAATGCTAAATTCATTAGCTAGATTATGTATTAATTTTATCTATCAATATATTATTTATCTATGATTATTTATCTATAAGTATATAGTTTTATATATATGTAACTTTGTATTTTTCCTTGCATAAATGGCGCCATTGCTCCCAGCCCTGTCCATTGTTTTTCCTGCGGGCACATGGGTAGGCGGGTAGGGCTGCCTCATGTCACTGGCACGCCTGCCCCCTCTGCTACCTTCTGAGGTCTGCAATTGGTGCTGGCCTCTCAACTTCTTCTCCACCTATTGATTTACTCTTTCAATCACTCACTTCGTCCCCATTTACTGATGGTGTCTGCCATGGTGCAGACAACTGGGCCCCAGGTAGGAGGTGAGGGAGGTGGGGGAGGCCGATTCAGAGGCCTTCAGCCTGAAATTCATAGGTGACAAGTGGCCTGAGTGAAGGGGCCCTTGTTGATCACACAGAGGGGTACCTCTTTCTGCAGGGAGGTCATATCCGCTTGGCCTTCACAGATGAGTGGGAATTTAGGCTGGATGAGGGCACAGGGGGTACAGGGTAGTACTTTCAACTCAACCTTTAGTATGGAGGGACCTCCTGCTGTGGGAGGCACTGGTCAGGAACAGGGCTCGGGGTGTGTGGGGATGGGGTAGATGTGTCCTGAGGCCCTAGGTGGCCCCCAGAGGTTTTTCAATGGGGGGATTCAGGATCGAGTTTTCAGAGAAGCTGTTCCTGGCTCTGAGCGGATTGGAGGATAGATGGTAGGGGCAGGTGAAGTGGGAAACCCGTGGAGAGGCACCTGCAATGGTTGGCTGAGTGTTGATGGTGACCTGGACCACCAGTAAGAATGGAGAGAGGTGAGGATGGTACAAAAAGAGAGGCTGCCAAGTCCTGTCTTGGGCAAAGCACTGCAGTGGTGGGGTGGTGGCAGTGCTGTTGGCTGAGCTGGGCAGGGTTGAATGGGAGCAGGGCCTGAGGGTGGGACCAGCTCCAGTCTGCTCCCTCAGAGCTGGTGGTCACGACACAAGGTGGGGGACTGGTGGTCAGGAGGGCTCCTGGGGCTCTCAGAAGGCAGTGGGTAGGGGAAGAGCATGGAGTGGGTGACCAATCCTGCTCTCAGGCCTCCTCTCTGCCTGACTCCCTGAAATAGTGTCTCCACATCACAGCAGGCAACTGCCACCACCCTCCCATGACTGTCAGGGTGACCTTTTTCAGCACACCTCCCAAATGTCATGCCCTCTCACGTCTCTGCACTGGGCTCCCACTGAGAATCCATCTTCCCCCATCTCTTGACACTACCCTCCACCCTGAGGAAACACAAACCCCCTCTGAGCCCCCATAAGCTCCGCACCTGCTCTGAGTGTGTGACCGCCAAGCTCCTCACCTGTTTGGGTGAAGAGTTCCTGAATGACTCCCACCGGGCGGTCAGCAGGGACTGGAGGTGGAGCGTCCCCTTGATAAGGAAGGAGAGAGGGAGGGGCTCTATGGACCACCCCTCAGTATCAGGCACTCTCAAAAGACGAGGCCCTTCGGTCTCTACAATAACCAGGTGGATGTCAACCATCTCTTTTTCATAGGTGTCCAAACTGAAGCTTAAAGAAGTAAAATAATAGGGCAACAGGATGTTTCCTGTGGCTGACCCCCCACCAGTCAGCTCCCATGGTGAGGCAGCTCTCAGTGGCAAGGATGGTAGCCAGGGTGGGCTGCGTTTCAGGTCAGCGAGTCCTGCTCTGAGTTTGCCCAGCCTTCAACTGTGAGGTATTGTTGGAGGAGAAGACTTCTATCTCGTCATTACTCATTGACCAGCTCCCTTTTCTTCTGCTCCCCACTTTTCAACCTCAGACGAGCTGTGGAGCATGGGTGAGTGTGGCCCAGAGCTGGCCCTGTTTAGCACTGCTTGGCCCAGCAGATCTCCGGAGTGTCTTTCCCGTTCACCCCAAGCCTGCCTGCTCAGGCTCTTATGCACGGCTGCTCGGTCAGCTGCTTCTGGTGGGGACTGCTTGGAGGAGGAGTCTCAGTGGGAAAGAAGAGTCTCACCAGGTGTCCTGACCCAGGGGCACAGGGCAGGACTGGGGCTGAGGGGTGGGTCTTGACCCATGTCCACTTTGTGCAGTTACCCTGGCCTGGGGTGGGCACCCCCCCCCATGAACTGGGGGGGCCTGTACAGCCCTTTCCCTGTGGGGACCCCTGGGGCTGAGGCTGCTGAAGCATAGCTTTGGCTCTGATGAGATGCCCTGCGCAGGAGGGTACAGGCCGAGTTGTCACCTTTCCTATATGGTCACGTCTTTCTCTGGCCTCTCCAGGCCCAGTTGGCAATACATTCATCACCAATTATCCAATTATAGGCTGAACCTGACCTTTTCAACTTGGGGCTGGCAAGGGGAGCAGTGGAGGAGGGAAGAGTAACCCTGAGTGCTCACTCTGGCCTACTGGCAGAGTTCCAGGCCCAAGGCAGGAAATCTTATGGCCCTGCAGCCAGTATGCTCCAGAGGAACAAGGGAAGGAAGTCTCTAGAAGGCTGTCTGTGCATCTGGCCCCTGTGCCCATACCCCTAGGATGATCAGAGGTGCTGCCCCCAGAGCACAAGGCCCATGCTGCAGACACAGGGCCTACCCAGCTCCAAACCACATACCTCAGCCCCTCCAGTCATTTGCCACTTGCTTCCACTCCCATATTACCAGCTGAACCTCCACTCTTAAGTGGCTAAGTTTATATCACTCAAAATGTGGGGGTAAGGAACTGGGGGCAGAGGTAAGAGCTCACAAGGAGTGCCCACAGCAAGCTTTGAAATTTAAAGTGCATCAGATAAGGAAGAGGAAAATCAAATCTTGGAGTACCTGGTACCTTCTCTCCCCACTTCCTTCCACCCTCCATAACACATTGCAGGGTACAGACACAGAGTCACAGCCTAGGCTAGTGTGAAAGCCCAGCTCCCAGAGAGGAAGAGTCTGATCCCAAGACCCTGTGATCCCAGTGCCAGTCTTCCCTTGCAGAGGGCTGAGCAGAGCAGAGCCTGAATGTTTGAATGCTTGCTTGCTTGCTTGCTTGCTTCCTTCCTTCCTTCCTTTTTCTTTTTCTTTCTTTCTTTCTTTCTCTTTCTTTCTCACTTTCTTTCCTTCCTTCTTTCCTTCTTTCTCCTTTCTCTCTCTTTCTTTCTTTCTTTCTTTCTTTCTTTCTTTCT
>PVHY01016052.1:0-34611 GCA_004024945.1 Uropsilus gracilis
CGACTGCTCTAAGCTCGCCATCCTGCCCCATCATGGCGTCTCCGTGGCTCGTGTGGCCTGAGCGGCTTTGGGGGCAAAGTGCACCAAGTGCAAACAGAAGAAGGTCGGGGAAGGGCGGGTCAGCATGGGGAGGGGCCGCGCCAGCGCCCAGCCGTGTCCACAGCTTCCCCAAGAGCTCAGCCTTTTCCCAGCCCCGTCTTTGCCATGTTGGCAGCAGCCACAGCAGCCACGCAGCTGACGCTGGACTCAGGCGGCTGCGTCTGGCATGGCGGCCTCTCCTGCAGCAGAGGGTCCCCAGGCCAGAGCTCTTCCTGGAGAGAGGCGAGGCAGCTTCCCAGGGGCCCCAGCCGACTTCCCCTTGTGGCTCATTGGCCAGAGTGAGGCCACGTGCCAGCCAGGGGCCAATCACTGCAAAGGAGAATGGATGGCCACGATAGGCCCCACCAATCACAGACATGCCCTCCCTCTGGGGGCGGGGCCTCTGCGTATCTGAGCTGGAGGAGGAAGTGGCCATGACTGGACGTGAAACCTTGCAGAGACCTCAGGGCTGGGCTGCTGTGTGTCCCACTCAGGCAGGGCGCCAGCTTCCCAGGGCAGGGATGTGTTTGTGGCACATAGACCCAGAACTATCTGGGTCTAGGTGCTTGTCTTGCGATGGAAGCTTCTGGAAGCTTACGGGGATGGGTTTTCTCTGCCCTTCCCTCGGGTTCCCAGGCAAAGCCTCAAAATTTCAACAAAGCTTCACCAGGTGTTTCTTTCTTCGATTCCAGCGAAACAGGGCTTCTGTAAGAAACAAGTGTGTGAATGTGATAAAGCCGCGGCCCTCTGCTTTGCAAAGAACAAGAGAAGCTACAATAACAAGTACCGGTTCTACAACAACAAGAACTGCAAAGGGAAGACCCCCAAGTGCTGAGCGCCCCTCATCCTGGATGTCTCTACCCCCTTGCGGAGCGACCTCCCTGGCTGCCCCACTCTGGACGCTGATGGTGAAAAGCTCCCCTCTCTTATCCAGGAGACCCTCCTACCCGAGACAGAGAGTCTGTCCCAGAGAAGCGCTGAGCCTGAGTTGTGTGTCCGCCCTCCCCGCGCCCGGGGGAACAGACCACCCAGCATCCCTGCTGCCCTGCAGGTCAGTCCTGCCTCCTGATTGCAGGAGCAGCTACACCTGTGTCCTCTGAATAAAGATTCTCACTGGAAACTGTGTGTTTCTATGTGTGTGTGCCCCTACCCCAACCGCATGCCCTGCTAGTGTGAGAACGCACTGGCACAAGACAGGAGGCTGTCAAGGGTCAAAGGTCCAGACTGCAGCAGACCGGGTGAGCCACCACCCTCTCCCCAGGGCTGAAGGCTGAATTGTGTCCCCCACAAAGTCACATGCTGGTGCTCTGACCTTCGTGCCTCAGGCTGTGCCCACCTTGGGAGGTGGGGTCTTGAAAGGGATAATGAAGATGCAATAAGGCCGTGAGCATGGACCCTGACCCACGCTGACTAGTGTCCTAGCTGATGGCCGGGGACCAGGCACCGCTTGTAAGCACAGCGCAAGAAGCCCACACTTTTCTCTTGATTTGATCAGGATTGTGTGAAAATAAATGTCTGTTGTTTACCTCCCCTGCCCCAGTCCTTGGTTCTCTGCTATGGCAGCCCAAGCAAACATCCACCCCCACACGGGACGGGCAGGCAAGGCACACAGGGCTGCTCCTGGGAGATATGGTTGTTCTATAGCGTGATGGCGTCCATGCTGCGTGGGTGAATCTGTCAAAGCCAGCAAGCTGAGAATGTGCGCTCCTGTGTATTCTATTTCAGCTCTAAGAAAGAACTGAAGATGATGAGGATGATGATGAGGAGGAGGAGGAGGATGATGATTGATGGTGGTGGTGGTGCTGGTGGTGCTGGTGGTACTGGTGGTGCTGGTGGTGGTGCTGGTGGTGGTGCTGGTGCTGGTAGTGGTGGTGCTGGTGGTGCTGGTGGTGGTGGTGCTTACAGAGTGGAGGCACCAAGGGAGTGGAATAGATGTGATAACAGACAGCAGAATGTTGCTAAAGGTTGAAGTGAATGGTGGGTTCAGGGGACCTCAAATTTTTCTTTCTCTATATTTGCCTCGCCACCCTCGCAGGGAACCCTCTTTCTTCTCCAGAACCCACTGCCCCATGCAGTCTCTCCAGCTGGTTTGCCTCTCTGGTCATGCAGCTCCCTCAGCAGAACTGACCGAATTGTCCTGGCCTCTACACCTGCTCCTACAGGCTGCCCCCGCTGACATCCTCAGCAGGCAGAATCTGGGGAACCAGGGCCTGCGGGCTCCCCACCTCCAGCCAAACCACGGAGTGCACAGGCCACTGATGCAGCAATAGACTCTCATCTTCAGAATCTTAAAGCCCCAGATGGAGGAGCAAGGAAGACAGGCCCGGATGTAGTGGGCAGCTTCCACTTGGACCCAGCTGGGCATGTCCGCACTCAGCTCCCAGCTGCCCTCACAGATGTGGGAGCCCCACAGACACCCAGAGTCTGGCCCTCCTGCCAGAGGGAACAGGCCATCACTCAGAGCCCTCCAGGGTGGAGCTGCGTCCTGAATTAGCGGGGTCTCAGCCTTATCCGGCTCCCCAGACCTGAGCTAATCCCCTCAGCCTGAAGGACAGGCCCCCATCCTGCACCACCTCCCCTGGGCCTGAGCTCGGCACTGGCCCTAGAGCCCTCAAGCTGCTGGGACGGGGCTTCTGTGCAGGCGCCTGGGGGTGCTCATCAGGGCTGAGGTGGGAGCAGGAACACAGAGCTGGGAGGGATGCCCAGATGAAGGATGGTGCTAGATGGAGATTGGGGCCTTTAGGGGCAAACAGCCGGCAGGCATGAGCCTGAGGGTGAGGACGGGCCCAGAAAGTAGGTGCTTCATCCACCCAGACCCCTTTCCTGAGGCCCAGCTGAGCGCCAGTTACCCAGTGAGGGCAGGCGAGGGCAGAGCCAGCAGGCAGGTATCACATGCGGAAGCTGACCAACGAACCACACAGGAGGGCAGAGAGGGAAACTGGGAGCTGCTGCGGGGGAAGGCGCAGGTGAGGGGCCAGGAGACTACAGCAGCACCGTCCCCAGGGGGACCCCAGGACCAGGCCTGACTGGGGTATCCTTGCCAGGCGCTCTGTGCTGATTCATAGCTGCTGGGCCTAGGCACGCTGCTCAGATGGGGCCCGGGAGGGGGGGAGGAGGGGGAGGGTTGCCTGCTCACAAAGGCTCCCTCTTAGCCACTTGGGTTGCTGTATCCAAACAGCCCCCAGAGTCAGGCGCTTGGCGCCTGTTCATTGCCTGTTAACTAGAAAGTCCCTCGGCCCTTTATGTTTGTTTGATCCCTGATCAGGACATTCCTGAATCCAGACCCACTGCCTCACTAGACACCTCTAGCTTGATTTGTCTGTTTCGTCGTGGTTTTCGGGTAGAACATTTTTGGTAAAACTATTCCACCAATTATAGATATTAGTTACAGTTGGAAGGATTCAGGAAGTGTCTTTAAAAGTCAGTTTTCTAGTTATTATTTAAGTTGCTCTTTACTCTTAAATTGGAGTCACTTATGTGCAGTTATTCATTTCAGATACACACTTGCTTATTACTCACTAAATAAGAACTATTGGTGAAATAGCATCACTGAGGACAACCTTGCCTAATAGGTCATTTATAAAGAAATAATAACGATAACTTTTCTGACAATTACATTATTAGCAATTGTAAAAAAATGATTATTAGGCTCTCCCTGATATTGGGGGGAGGACATGAAAAAAGTAAGATGAATTAATAGAAAAGAAAAAGAAAACGCCGACATTCTACACGTATACAAAACAGAACTTGGGTGCACAGGAGGTCAGTAGTGAACAGCCATCAACAGAAAGTAGCGGGGAGTTTACCATTGTTTTACAAACAAACAAATCCCCATCTGGTGGTGTGTGGAGTGTAAGTATCCGGTGTGTAAGATTCCCCCTGTGACTGGCTTCAGGGTACCAACCCAACACCCCTGAAGGCAGAAATGGGGAAAAGATTGTCAAGTGGGAATTATTAAAACTAAAAACTTCAGAGGACACAAGTGATAGATGAGGAGTCAAAGTGCGCATCACACATCTGGTAAAGGACTCGTGCACACTGAACATCTGTGGGGGTCTGGGGAATGTGGAGCCTGGAGAATTTGGGAGCCCAGTGAATGTGGGGACCTAGGGGATTCTGGGCCCTGGGACTGGGGGTGCCTGGACGATGTGGGGCTGAGAGAATGTGTGTATCATGGGCTCTGTGCCCTGTTGCTGCAGGGACAGGAGTTAGGGCTGTTTGTTTAAGAAAGTCAAAGCTAAATTCTGGGCACGCGTGGCCGAGCAGGAAAGCAGATATTTGCTCTAGAAATGACAGCCAGAGTCGCTGTGTCCCTGAGGGCAGAAGAAGGAGCAGCAGATCCGGGAGTCAGCTCCTCCTCCACAGGTGGGGCGTGGGCAGGAGGTGAGGCAGCGCTTTGAGGGAGGTTCAGGACAGTCTCTGGCCTTTTCCAGCTTTAGAAACTCATATGGGAAGAGGAGGAGGAAGAGGAAAGATCGGAGAGTGAGAGGAGAAGGTGGAGGGTCTGCCGAAATTTGTTGGAAGGACCACCTGCCCCCCGTACCCTTTTTTCTTTGGGCTCCCTGGGTGCAGGAGGAGTCCTTACCCTGTCCCCACAGGGTACATCTACCCAGGAGCTTTGTAGAAGCTTCGTGTGTTTATGTGAGTGAATGCAGGGGGCTGAAGGGGTAACCCAATGCCCCTCATTTTCCACAGAGGCCACAGGCACAGAGAACGGAGTGACCCTGAGTCCAGGACCCCAGTGCCCATGCAGGGAGCCCCGGCTGCTGTGACAGAGGCGCCTCCTTCTCCTGGGAGCGCGGGCAGGGAGGTAGCTGGTGGGCACGCCCAGGTCCAGTTGTGGGGATTAGTCAGGAGCGAGGCCAATGGGAAAGACCATGAAATAATCTGAATTTCCTCACCTGGTAGCAACTCCTCGGTGTTTCCGTGTGTAGCTCCGTCCTGCTGCTCATTGGGGGAAGGAGAGGGGTTTCCCCAGGGCCTCTGCACACCAAATCCAGCGCTGGCCACACCCTGGAGTATAAAACCCTGTCTTTTCCCCCTTTTTAACACAGGTTCCCGACTCCAGCTTCGATTGCCCAGGGGTCCGCTTCCAGGGCAGTCACTTGACCAAGCTCGCTCCAGTTACGGGTCTCCATCAGGAGCCTGGTCATCACCCCGCACTGCGGCGCCATATTTGGGAGAGCTGGGTCGGTCTAGATAAGTGGCCTTTTGGCCTCTATCTCTCCAGGCGCATTACGTTTCAGCCCTTGTGTTTCAGCCCAGACACCCCTCCTCGACCCTCATAAAGGCAGGACCCAGGCCTCTGCCCTTTCTCTGCTCTCTGCTGTGTGGCCTCAGGGTGCGGGGTCATTCCCAGGCCCTGTCACTGATCAGCTGCATTTGGTTGCAAGGTTCCCAGGTGGGTTTGAAGGGCCACCTGCTCTTCACCTGCTCTGAGCTTTCGTAGATGCCGCTGCTGTGTGTGCCTGGGGTGTCCGGCAGGAAAGGTCACAGCTGTCATCATCAGCTGCGCTTGTCTCCGCACACCAGGATCCAGGCCACAGGTCAAACAAGACAACGAGTCCATGAACTGAGAGGCTTGATGGACTATTCATGCCAGTAAGGGACCCCCAGGCCAGGCTGAGCTGATGCAGCTGGGTCACCGCTGCTCAAGGCACAAGGAACAGTTCTTGCAGGTAGGGCAATGGGAGGTCTGGGCTGCAAGCAGTGTTGGTGGCTGTGCTCAGACCACGCAAGGCAAAGCAGACTTGCAATTAGAACTCCAAAGGCACCACCTGAGAAAAACGCTGACGCGGGCTGACCCGGCTGCATGGGCAGCCAGGGCCTCTGGTGGTGACGTAGGTGAAAATTGTCTTGGGCGCCATACTGCCCTGGGCAGGTCAGAGAAAGACCCGGAGAAAAAATGAGAAGTGTGAAAAGGGCGCTCAAAAGGAGAAGGCCGGAAGTATCTCAAGGAGAGAAGAGAGACATGTGGAGACACGAGAATGCTGGGCGTTACAGAGGAGCCCGAGTGGCTGGGCTGGGTGGAAGCCTCCGGAAAAGTGAGCAGGTGGTGGCGAGGAGCCTTAGTGGGAGAGTGGGCAGCAGAGGAGTTGCTGGGGTGGAGTTGATGCCAAAATGGCAGGCGGGGTTGACCAGGGGCTGCTGAGGGCAGGCCTGGTGAGTTTGGCCAGAAGCTGCGGAAGGCAGGCCTGGTAAAGAAAGTGTGTGGCACAGCAGCAAGGTGGTATGGACAGCTGGTACCTGGAGAAAGCCAGGGATTTGGAAAGGTGATTTTGTACCAGTATTTGCTGGTAAAGTTTGAAGAACTCTGGAGAAGCTAAACAGTTCGTAATGCTGATGAGAAGAAGCAAAGAGAAGATGGAAAAGAAAGACTGGATTTTGCAAAGTGCCTGCCTCAGGATAGGAAAATCTTGGACATGTGTTTGGGACTTTCAGACAGAATGGTCCTTGGGGTGAAATAACTGTCCACTTGAGGCGTGAAGGGCTTTTTGATTCCAGGTTAATTTTCCTTGTTAATAAAACCCTGCTGTTAAAATTGCATTGTGACTGCAACTGCCAAGGATCTGGGCAGCAGAAGCTGCATTTTAAAAGTCCCGCTTTTTTCCCTTGGCTTGTGGTTGGAGGCTTCTGTCCTATTTGCACCCGATACCAATACTCCAGAGGCTGATGGTGTCTGTGTTCTCACTCCACTCACTGCTCTCTTCCCCCTGATCCAGTGGGGTGGAGTAGGTCCAATTCCTGGCACAATGTTGTAAGAAAATGAAGTCACAAGAAAATATCAATGTTCTGACTCTCTGGGGCCAGAGCTGCCCGAGGCCCATGGAGCGGCACACCAGTCCTTTGAGAAGTACAGAAGCCCGTGGATGCTTCCTGGGCATTGCTCAGTGCCATACAAACCATTAGGCCCAGGTTCTGGGTGACACCCCAGGGCTTATAGATGCTGGGGCAGCCATTCCAGGGGGATTTATTATTGATTCAGGCAATTGGCAAAGGAATCTTGGAGCCCTTGGTAAATTTGACAAGTCTTTAGTGCTGAACCAGGGGACCAGGCACACAGCCAGACCAGCAGGTGAATAGGCAGGCAGGCAAGTGCTACGCAGGCAGGAGGGGCAGGAGACTGGAGGTAGGCAGGCAGCAACTGTGCTTGCCAGCCCCTCCATCTCCATGTTCTCTCTGGTTTCTCTCCTCTTTATTGTTCAATCTCTTACCCAATATCCTGCTTCTTGGCCCAGGCATCTGCATTTACACGCACACACCCTGTACTCTCTGGCTTGTTGGCCCACATGTCTGCAATCTTAGGTGTGTGTGCCCGGAGGTCATTGTCCCAAGTGCTTTTTGCAATAAGTTGTTATCACATGTGAGCAACATAACCTAGGAGGAGAACAAGGCCGCAGGTGGTAGCCACAGAGGCTGGTGGCAGGAAGCAATAGAAGATCCTGAGTAACTCCACTTCCCCTGCATGGGGTTCCCCAAAGATCCCTGCGTGACACTGTACAGGTGGATCCCGTCCTGGAGCTGTCTCTGCAAGCTGGGGAGGCCAGCAGCCCCTGCAAAGAGGGCTTCCAGGAACAAACCAGCATTTTCTGGCGACAGCACTTGAGTGTAAGGCAATGGAGAAAGTGAAGAGGTGGAAGCTGAGCGTAAGAACATACACCAAATCCTTCTTAAAGATTTCAGGTAGCAGGAAGGCAAGGGGGCAGATATTTGATTATGGCTGGGTTTTGTTTGGAGAGAGCTCTGACTGTTACAGCTGCCACAATGACCTGCCTCATCTGGCAGGAATCTCTAAGGAGCTGAAATCTACAACTTTCTAAAGATCGCCCAGACCACAAACTTGTTTTCATATAGAAACCACCCAGCCTAAGTCCCCTGGTGTTGCCCTGAGTGAGATACAATTAAGTAACACATTTAAGTCAGGTAGTGACTTAGTCAGGCTTTTCCTTCATTAACCTGTATAAGCAGCACCTGGGGACTGTGTCATCCCCATGACTGTGCAGAGAAGTGGTTAGCACATGTGTAAGTGTGCCTATCTGGGCCTAAGAGAGGGGGCTAGAGAAGTGCAGAGAGCATGCGCAAAAGTGCTAGGAGCAGGAGAGAACGACAGCTCAAGAGCCCAGAGAAAGTGTGGAGATTCTGGGGGGAACCGGGGGATTCACCTACTTCCCAGACCCCCCCCTCCCAACCCTGGCCCCACCCTGCCCTGCCCTGCCCTGCCCTGCCCTGCCTGGTATGTCTATATAACTGCTAAACCAATAAAGAACCTATGAAGTTGGTAAGGGTTAACCTGATCCTTGCATGACAATGGACCTCAACAACTGGTTGCCACATAGACACACTTCATGAGGTGTCTCCTCCACCAATGGGAAAACCACAGAGTTACTGGGGCTTTGGGAGAGGAGAAGAGGGAAACTGGAAGGCAGAGACCCCCATGGATGTTCCCACAAGGTCTCCCTCTTCTCACACCATAAGATCATCTGGGGCCATGTCCCTCCCATCTGAGTGATCACTCAGGCTCAGGAGAAAACAGCAAGATGTGACCATCCCCTGTAATACAAAGCTGGTCCAATGGGTTCATCATTCCCAGCACCATAAAGACCCAACCAACTTCTCTTCATTTCCAACCCTGAAGAAGTTGCCCTTGAACCCAAGTCCAGAGAATTATTCTTCACCAAGAGCTTCTCCTAAATACAAGTGATGTGACTACATTTTCATTGTTCCTGTTAAAACTACCCAAAAGGCACTGACACTCTGAAAACATCTTCTTTCTCTTCCTTGAAGATGAAAATCATGCCCAGCCTTTGAAATGGAAACACTCCTGGCAGTAACTAAAGTTCTACCCATAATCTCCCAGACCTGGCTAAAATTTTAGGACAGAAGCTATGGGTTTTCTGGGGTCTGTCAGTGTTTTGTCTACATGTTATAGATAAATGATGTTCTATCTTGTCTCAAGAAAAACCAGTGTGGCTAAATTCTCACACACAGACACTAACTTGAATGTCTTTCAAATTCACATCATCAAGGATAATCATCAGTAAATAAGAACCAGTTTTAATTTGTTGGTTTAATTAAAACAAGCATGAAATAGTAGAAACTCAAATAAGCAGGTGTTATCTCTTACAGTTTGTCCACAAGGAAATGGCTTGAAACGATGGCTGTCTAACATCTGAAGTTTTCATGGCTAGTTTAACATAACTAAAGATTTTAAAGGATAGAAATGGCATAAGAGTTTCTTGGTGAACGTTTCAACTATGTTTTCTTGGTTTGGGGCTTAAACATATGTTCCCGAATCTCTTTGGTTACTTAAAACCTTAAGTTATTGTCAGGTCACAGAAACAAAGACTGAATGGTGGTGACCAGAGGCTGGTGGGAGAAGCCAGTCAAAAGGTATAAACTTCTATAGCAGGATCACACCAGACTCGGGCTGCTTGTTGCTCCTGGAAGCCAAGTGAAGAGACCAGGATTGAATCTATAACATGCACTTTATTGCCAGAAAATCGGCGAGCTGAGAGGATGGGGGTGTTTCCCCTCAAAAACCCTTTTTGACAACACATCTCAAGCTGGCCTTTTTCTGGTGAACTGAACAAAGACGCCAATGCCCCAGAACAGATGAGTGGATGAAAAAGATGTGGTATATATGGTATATATACACAATGGAGTAGTACTCATCAATTAAAAATGACAAACTTGATGAATTTATGGAAACCTGGATGTACCTAGAAGAAATCATTCTAGCAGAAACAAGCCACATAGAAAGGGACAGAAAATAAATGGTTTCACTACTATATGGTCAACCAAATGAAACTACACAAGGGGAGAGAGGGGACCAGCTGGAGCGGGCAGGGAGGGGAGGTGGTGGGTGACCCCCAGGGACTGAAATGATGTGAAATATATATAAATAAATTATTTTTTAAAAAAAGAAAGAAAGAAAAAAGACGCCTGACCATAGGTGACCCTCCCGCCACAGCAGCCTATCACGTTGGGTGTCCTGGTCTTCGTCATGTCCCCAGATGTGCTGCCGCCTCTTTGGCCTAACGTCTGGGCAAAACGTCCTGATTTCCTTTTGGTGTCCAGCGCTTTCTGATGACTTCATGGGGCGGGTCTGTGACCGTCCCAGTCCAAAGCAAGGGTTTGAATTCAAAGAAGACAGGTGATTAATCACGTAGTGTTGCATGGAGCCTGAGTCCAGAGACTTCCTATATATGAGATTCCTATACGAGGTAGGGGGCCTCCTCTTTCTCCATGACCCCTTCACTTCCAGCTGTGAGCTGAGTGAGCTCTGGGGATGTGATGACCAGCACAGTGATGATAGTTCATGGTATTACATCATCTTCGTGCTGAGGCCAGGGACAGGCTCGTGTCCCGGTGTCAAAGAGTCTGAAACTCCACAAGAAGGAAATAAGGGTCCTGGTACAAGAGGGACAAAGGTTACTAGCAGGCACCCCACAGGACAGAGATTCAGTTTTGTTCCCTGATGGACTCCTAGTGCTCCGTGTGATCCGAGGAGGCTGTGGGATGTGGGAGAATGTGGGGAGACGGAGGCTGATAAGAGCCCAACCCCTGGACTTTGAGAACCTGGGAAAATCCCAAATAGATGGGCGAGGAGACAGGCAACAATTGGCAAGACCTGTCCTGCCTGGAACACCAGGCCAGGGCTGCCAGGTTGCTTGGGGGTGCTTCTGCCTGTGAGGAAAGGTCCATCTACAGCAATTTGCTCAACGAAAGGCATAGGTCCAGCTTGTCCCCTCTCAGCCTGGACAAAAGTGTAGGAGCCTGTGACCAAAGTCCATGCAGAGAAAATGCCAGAGCAAGAGCAGTGCGGGGCTGAGGGCGCCCCCTGCTGGTCGCGCTGAGGACTGGGGCTGAGTGGTGGCTCCAGGGCTCCAGGAACCAGAGCCCAAAGTCCAGAGCAGCATCCAGCCTGCCTGCTCTCTCCTGGGGGCTCAGAGGGCTTCAGGCCAGGACTCACCACCCCCCAAGGCCGCCCATAGGACTCCCTGGCTGCCTGTACCTTGCCTGGCCCCGGTCTTCATCCGCACAGGGCAGCTCCCTGGGTGCGAGTCTGTATCCAGATCCCCCTTTTGTAAGGACGCGCTGGAGGGGCTCAGCCAGTAGCCTCACCCTAAGGAGTCCCAGCACAGACCCTGTGTCCACATGAGGCGCATTCTGAGGTCCCGGAGGCGGGGCTTCCAGAGGGGGATCTCGGGGACACGTTCAGCCATGACACAGGCCAGCTCTTGACAAACCATCTGCAGATGCCGGCTGCCAGGCCACCCACCTCACTCCTCAGACACTGACATGGCGCCTCACTGTCTTGGAGTCCTGCGGGGTTCGGAGACAGTCAGGTGCTGCCGAGCCACAGGGGCGGGGCTGCATTCATGTGGGACCCCAGATCTGTTTGCTTGTCCATAGCTGATGCCCTTCAGTGCAGACGGTCATGCTCTGCCAAGCCAGGGGAGGCCTCCTGACCTGCCTCCCTGTTGAGGCCTGGCGGGTATGGAGCCTGGAGAGTTTGGGGGTCGAGGGAAAACAGGGGCCTGGGCAGTGTAGAGACCAGGGGAACGTGGGGGTCTGCAGAATGTGGGGGTTTGGACAATATGGGGGCCTGGACTATGCGGGATAAAGAGGAAACTGGAGGTCTAGAGGTGTGGGTGCTGTGGAATGTGGGGCTGACAGAATGTGTGAGTATCCTGGGCTCCGCCTCCTGGTGCTTTGGGTACAGGAGTTGGGGATGTTTGCTTAAGAAGGTGGAAGCTCTCTTGGGGAGCCCCCCAGCACACCCCCATCACTGCCCAGGCTGCAGGGAGGGGTTAGCGTAGGGTTAGGTTTTCACTACTATGGTCTGAAGGTCTAGGGGTCTTGGGGCTGGAGAACCCAGCCTCTGACATTTTGGTGTCTGAGATTAGGGGTCTGGGCAGATCATGAGCTGGAAGAATGGACTGGTAGGCTCTGCCTTCCAGGTTCAGCCCTGATTCTGGTAAGATCGGCAGTGGGAGTAGAGGTCCTTTCAGACACTCTGGCCCTTAAAGAGGACCTCAGCACCCCTGCCTCTGCCTAGGCTGCTGGATCAGGGGGTTAGGATGAGTCTTATGCCACCAACGTCTCTTGGGTTCAGGACTCCCAGGCTCGGGGAACCGACCTCTCCCTTAACATGGGCCGGGGGAGGGGTTGGGCAACTCTGTTGGGGGTGAGGCCTGGGGGGTTCCCCTCTTTTTTACTCCAACCTCAATCACACGTGCATTAGCAATGAAAAACCAGTTCTCAGGCTACAGCATAAAGGAAAGGCAAAGAAGCGACAACAGTGTTGGATAAACTCACCACCTGGGTAGGACCCAACAGCGTGACTGCAACCTCTGAGACAGGAACGTGAGACCAGCGATGCTGGAGCCAGTCACAGACTTCCAGTTCCTCGTCTCTGAGGCTGGGGATCCAAATCCTGGTTCAGAGTTTGTGCAATGTGCGTGAGGCTCCCTCCCTCACCAGTCAACGGGGGAAGAAAGCCACAGACACGTGGCTGCGGCCCAAGGCAAAACGCTAACCCCAGAGAGGAGAGGAGCTGGACCAGCACCTGGGGAAGTGTGCCCCCAGCAGGGAACGTCTCCACGGCCAGCGGCTGGGACTTGGGCTCCCGAACCAAGATACCAGAAACACTCGGCACAGAAGCAGCAACGTTTGACAGATGCCGGAAAGGAGCCCGGAGAACCGCACAGCCCACCTGGCCTGCAAGAGGTTCCGGACCTGCTCGGCCTGACCACCCGCCTCAGTCACTCCTGGAGACCCGAGCAGCCTGGTCTGGTGTCATCCAGGAGTGCAGGCCAGTCCCCAGGGAAGGGACAGTGCTCCAGAAAAAGAAGAGACCAGTGGGCCGAGCTTCGACCCATGACTTGCAGTGCGAGGAGATGGAGTGACCAGAGGGGGGAGGAGGAAAAGGAGAGTTGGGAGAGGGGATAAGGGTGCGATATGGAGGGAGGCCACCCCTAAGGGGACAATAACCGTACAAATACAACCAATGTTGTATGAAAACTACAAAACTAAAATTAAAAAAATAAAAAAAGTGGAAGCTAGATTCTCGGCATGCATGGCCAAGCAGGGAAGCAGATAACCCTTCAGAAATGAAAGTTAGGGTCTCTGGATACCTGACAGCAGCAAGAAAGAGCAGTGGATCCTGTGTCAGCTCCTTACCAACAGGTAGGGCCTGGGCTGAGGTGAGGCAGGGATTTGAGGTGAATCAAGGACCGTCTCTGGCCTTTTCCAGGTTGAGAAACTCATTTTCGTGAAGGAACAGCAAAGAACACCAGTTCCCTCCCCTGCCCCCAAGCCCACCTGAGGCGGCAGCAGCCACGGCTTCGGGGTCATCACTGTACTAGTGAGTCCGCAGCCTGGTCCTGACCTTTCCTGGGCACTTTCCCAGGACTTGGTCACCCGTCACAGCCACAGTCAGTTATGGGAATTCACTCAGCAGAGCAAGGTCCATGGAAACATTACAAAAGAATCTGTATGTTACAGCAGCTCATGGCACAAGATTTTGCCACCAGAGTCTGTCCTGCATCTGACGAGGGGGAAAAGGGGGAATTTCCAGGGGCCTTGACAAGCCCAACATTGGTGGGTCTTGACCCAGCACAGGCCACACCCTACATCTTAGCAAACTCCAGAAATTCCCAATCTCCCCATGAAGCAGCTACTTAACAAGCAGGCATTCCAGGGACCAGGCAGTTGCTTGGAACGAACGACTCCGGCATCTTCTGAGGTAAATACGCAGAAATCTATTGCTCACTGGGAGCCCAAGAGCTGTTGCCACTGGCTAACATTAAGGGGGCCCCACGGGCATGTGCTGTGTGTGCACGTGTAGAGAGAGCACAGGCACGTAGGCTTCAGCGCAGCTCCGGTTCGTGCAAGGGGCTGGGGTGCAAAAGCTGCATGTGTGCAGGTGAGCGTGTGGCACAGTGACATCTTCTAGCAGGTGAGCTCCAGGTATGCACGTGTGCAGCTGTGAGAATATGCGTGTGTTTCTGGAGGCATGTGCAAAGGTCTGCAGAGTTTGCCGAGAGAGGGTGGAACTCTAATTTTGACACCAAGATCAGGATCCCTTAATGGAATTCCTAAGCAGCCTCCACTGTAGGGAGGTTATATCTAATGTGGACTATACACCTGTGACCTCGGGGAGGCCCCACTATGTCAAGATCACATGCTACAGTAAGTATATTACCGATAGCATTATTGATTGAGTTAGACTCGTGCAAAACAGATGCACCCCAAATGCACACCCCAATAATTCCCAACCTCCCAGAGTAAAAGTTATTTAAGGGGAGCAGAGCCGAGACTAAATAAGGTCCTCATTTTGGGGGGGCCACTCAGCATCCTCAGAGTAAGATACCCAGAATACTGGCGGTCAGGAGTAACAGTTCCTGTTCATTGGCTTTGAGAGAGGTTACAATGTGTTTGTGTGTTGTGTGTGTGTTTGCACGCACGTAAACATGAGTATGCACATGCTGTTGTTTTTATAAAAGGGTACCTGTACAAAAGTGTGCTGGGACTGCATGTATGAATGGAGTATGCTCTAGTGGGTGAGCATCAGAGGGCATGTACACCTTCATGCATGTAAGCAGGGGTGTATGTGTATGAGTGTGTGTGTATGTGTGCATGCTAAAGTTTGGAAGGTGTTCTAAAAGCAGCTGTGGTTTTAATTCTGAAAAGAAGTATCAGGGGTTAGAGTTGTGGTGGAATCACCAACCAAAATCCAGTGTGGGCACAGGAATAGATGTCTAGGGGGGACTCACAACCCACCGCCTCTGGGAAACCCCACATTCTCAGGATCACTGGTCCCAACCTCCCAGAACGCTGAGCTGAGGAGCTTGCTGAATCCTAGTGGGTTATGTGGGAGTCTGGGTAGCCGGGGCCTGTGTGTGTGGAAAGGTGCTTCGGGGAGTGCTTCAGGGGGCCCTGCCCATGCATACTCCTGTGACTCTGAATGGATGAAGGTGTCAGCTTAGACAACACTATGTGTGGGGATGTAAGGTGAGAGGGAGCAGAATCCTACTTGGAGTCCCCTTGAGAGCTCCCTGATCCAGTGTGAGCAGCAGAGCAGGGAGGTGGCAGGGCCCATTACAGGGGCCTCTAACCAGCCGCCTGCCTTTCTCCACACAGAGCTCGGCATGAGGACCCTCCTGCTGCTGGTGATAGTCACGGCCTTTGGTGAGAGCTGCTCTCTGGGCACCAGGCAACAGCCAGGAGGGCAGCCCGAGTCCCAGTTCTTCTCCCCTTACCCCAGGGCCCCTCAGTGGCAGAAGGAGGAAGGCCCAGGGTGGGGGTGGAGGTAGCAGAGTGAGGACGTGGGGTCCCTGCTTCAT
This sequence comes from Uropsilus gracilis, assembly GCA_004024945.1. NCBI lineage: Eukaryota > Metazoa > Chordata > Mammalia > Eulipotyphla > Talpidae > Uropsilus > Uropsilus gracilis. The sequence goes on from PVHY01016052.1 coordinate 15,429, forward strand.
CTGCTGTTAATTCCTTTCCAGGCCTGCAACAAGCTGATGGGGCGCTGTGGAATTTTGAGAAAATGGTTGAAAAGGTGGCAAGAAGAAGCGCTCTTTACTATTATAGCGACTATGGCTGCTACTGCGGCTACAATGGCTACAACAGCAACGGATACCCCGTGGATGCAACGGATTGGTGAGGGCACCTTGCTCCTCCCTCCCCTTCCCTTCCCTCTGCCTGTGTGGCCTGGGCAGGGCCAAAGCCTGAAGGCTGACGCTGGTGCCATGGACACAGAGTCGAACAGATCTTGCAGAGAAACAACCAACATGTTCAACTCTGCACCAGGATATTCCAGAGTCATGGGGTTACCACCCAGGCTTAAGGGCATAAGACCAGGTTTCCTGAAATTGTAGGGTTCAAGCCCCAAAAATTGCATTCTTGCCACAGGTGCTGCTTTGCACACGACTGCTGCTATGATGACCTGAAAAGTGAAGGATGTTCCACCTATTTTCTGGACTATAATGTTAACTACGAAAAGAATAACATCGTCACCTGTGGTAAGGAGAGTCCTCCATCTCCACCGGTCGCCTATGCACAGTTAGTGAGTGCCTTGTGCCTGGCACTGTGCCAGGCACAGGTGGGTATTCAGAGGCCATTATTTAGAAATGTCCTGAATAGATCAGGGAGCTCTGACTAAGGGGGGACAGAACCTGCATGTCCGAGGACTCCCTTGGGCACAGGCTGGAGCAGACAGCTGAAGGAGACCAGTGACAGGCCACGAAGCAGGCAGAGACAGAGGTGCTTACATGTAACACTGGTGGGTGGGCGGGAGGGCAAGGTGTGGGGGAGTAACCTCCAGAGGCCTTTGAGGTAGAACCAGCCCAGTCTCGGGATGGGGCTGGGAGCTGTGACGGGCCATGGGGCACCGAGGGAAAGTCCCAGGCAGGATCCGGTCAGGGGGTGGCACCTGGAAGGGTTTGCTGAGTCCCCGGAGAGCCAGCCCACAAGCGGGACATAGCAAAGCCTGGTGAGCACCCAACACCGACTTCTCTAAGCTCGCCATCCTGCCCCATCATGGCGTCTCCGTGGCTCATGTGGCTTTGGGAGCAAAGTGCACCAAGTGCAAACAGAAGAAGGTCGGGGAAGGGCAGGTCAGCTTGGGGAGGGGCCGCGCCAGCACCCAGCCGTGTCCACAGCTTCCCCAAGAGCTCAGCCTTTTCCCAGCCCCGCCTCCGCCATGTTGGCAGCAGCCACAGCAGCCACGCAGCTGATGCTGGACTCGGGCGGCTGCGTCTGGCGTGGTGGCCTCTCCTGCAGCAGAGGGTCCCCAGGCCAGGGCTCTTCCTGGAGGGAGGCTAAGCACCTTCCCAGGGGCCCCAGCCGACTTCCCCTTGCGGCTCATTGGCCAGAGTGAGGCCACATGCCAGCTAGGGGCCAATCACTGCAAAGGAGAAGGGGCGGCCATGATTGGCTCCACCAATCACAGACATGCCCTCCCTCTGGGGGCGGGGCCTCTGCGCATCTGTGAAGGAGGAGGAAGCGGCCATGGCTGGAGGTGACACCTTCCCAGAGACCTCAGGGCCGGGCTGCTGGGTCTCCCACTCAGGCAGGGCGCCAGCTTCCCAGGGCAGGGATCTGTTCCCATTCATCAGCCCAGTCTGGAGTCTGGTGCTTGTCTCGCAATGGAAGCTTCTGGGGGATGATGCCCGTGGAGTGGGAGGAGGGAAAGGGGAGGAAGCTCTGGATTTGGGAGTGAAGGGGACTGGCCTTGACTCTCCTCGGGGTTCCCACGCAGAGCCTCCGAATATTAACAGCCCCGCACCCTGTGTTTTCCTTTGATTTCAGTGGATGAAGACTACTGTAAGAGAGGACTGTGTGAGTGTGATAGAGCCGCCGCCGTCTGTTTTAAGCACTCAAAGAACAGCTATAGTAAACAGAACTGGAACCTCGACAGGTCCTACTGCACGCAGAAGAAACCCGAGTGTGGGGTGCACCTCCTCCTAGGATTCACCGCCCACCGTGCCAAGCGTCCTTTCTGGCCTTTTATCATCTGAATCTAGTGATTAGGAGCAACCCGCTCCCATCCCCGAGCCTCTCTCACCACAGAGAGTCTGTCCCAGAAGATCGCTGAGCCCGGGCCTGGTGTCTGCCCTCCCTGGCCCCCCGTGTGCAGCAGATCACCCAGCGCCCCTGCTTTCCTGCAGATCAGTCCTGCCTCCTGATGGCAGAAGCAGCTACACTTGTGTGGCCTCTGAATAAAGATTCTCACTGGGAACTCCGTGTGTGTGTGTGTGTGTGTGTGTGTTTACTGCCCCTACATCCACCCCATGCCCTGCTAGTATGAGAACAAACTGGCACAGGACAGGAGGCTGTCAGGGGTCAGAGGGGAAGCCACCACCCTCTCCCCAGGGCTGAGGGCTGAATTGTGTCCCCCACAAAATCACATATAGGTGCCCTGACCTTCCGTGCCTCAGGCTGTGCCCACCTTGGGAGGCGGGGTCTTGAGAGAGAGAATGAAGGTCCAGTGACACCATGAGCTTGGGACCTGACCCACGCTAACTAGTGTCCAACTGATGGCTGGGGACCAGGTCCGCATGTGAGCACAGTGCCAAGACGCCCACACTTTTCTCTTGGACTTGAATCTTCCAAGGCTGTGTGAAAATAAATGTCTGTTGTGTACCCCCCCAGTCCTTGGTTCTCTGCTATGGCAGCCCAAGCAACATCCGCCCCCACACGGGAGCGGCAGGCAAGGCACTCGGGGCTGCTCCTGGGAGACATGGTTGTTCTACAGCATGATGGCGTCCATGCTGCGTGGGCAAATCATTGTTGGCTTTGTTTGTCAACGCCAACAATGGAGAATGTGCGCTCCTGTGTATCCTATTTCAGTGCTAAGAAAGAAGTGAAGATGGTGATGATGGTGGTGATGACGGTGACAGATGGAGGTGCAGAGGGAGTGGAATAGAGCTGATAACAGACAGCAGACTGTTGCTAAAGGTTGAAGTGGATGATGGGTTCAGGGGAGCGCAAACTTTTTTACTCTAAATATGCCTTGCCACCCTCATAGGGACCCTTTTATTTTCCAGTACCCACTTTTCCAGGCAGTCCCTCCAACTGGTTTGCCACTCTGGTCATGCAGCTCCCACAACAGAACTGACCTATTTGTCCTTACTTCTGTACCTGTTCCCATGGTCTGCCCTACTTGCATCCTCAGCAGGCAGAATCTGGGGGACCAGGCCCTGTGGGGTCTTCAACTCCAACCAAACCATGTGAAAGTCAGGCTACTGATGAAGCAATAGATTCTCAGGTCAGAACCTTAAAGCCCCAGATGGATGAGCAGCGAACCAGGCCTGGATGTAGTGAGGAGCAGCTTCCGCTGGATCCAGCTGGGCCTCTCCACACTCGGCTCCCAGCAGCCCTCACAGATGGCGGGAGCCCCATGGACTGGCCCAGGGTCTGGCCCTCCTGCCAGAGGGAACAGGCCGCCACTCAGAGCCCTCCAGGGTGGAGCTGCATCCTGAATCAGCCGGGTCACAGCCTTATCCGGCTCCCCAGACCTGAGCTAATCCCCTCAGCCTGAGGGACAGGCCCCCCTCGGCCCTGAGCTCTGCACTGGCCCTAGAGCCCTCAAGCTGCTCAGGAAGGGACCGTTGCACAGGCGCCTGGGGGTGCTCATCCGGGCTGAGGTGGGAGCAGGAACACAGAGCTGGGGAGAGATGCCCAGGTGGGAAGATGGTGCCTGCATGGAGACTGGGTCTCTCTAGGCAAACAGCTGGCAGGCATGATGGGCCCAGAAATGAGGTGGCATCATCCACCCAGAGCCCCTCTCCGGAAGTCCAGCTGAGCAACAGTCACGCAATGACTCCCAGGCACAGAGCCAGCCAGCAGGGGCAGTACATTCAGAAGCTGACCACCGAACCATGCAGGAGGGCAGAGAGGGAAACAGAGCCACCACGGAGAGGAGCCACAGGTGTGCGGCCAGGAGAGGACAGCAGCACTGCCCCGAGTTGACCCCAGGACCCAGTCTGCCTGGGATGCCCTTGGGTCCCATGTCTTGGTATGATTCAGACACCACTGGGCTTTCCAGTGACTCATGGAAGAAAGGCTGCTCGGACGGGCCAGGGCAGCGGCCAGGCCCACCTGCTCACAGCAGCTCCCTCTTAGCCACGTTGGTTGCTGTATCCTAGCAGCCCCCAGAGTCAGGCGCTGTGGTGCCCGGTTAGTGCCTGTTAACCTAGAAAGTCCCTCAGCCTTTTATGTTTGTTTTACGTATGAGCAGGACATGCCTGAAGCCAGACCCGCTGCCCCCCGCAGGACACATCCAGCTTTGATTTGTCTGTTTCCGTGTGTTTTTCAGGCTGAACGCTTTGGGTAAGAATATTGCACCGAGTATTAGTTACAGTTTTAAGGATTCAGAAAGTTTCTTGAAAAATCCGTTTTCTAGTTATTGTTTACGTTGCTCTTCACTCTTAAATTGCAGTGATTTACGTGGAGTTTTTCTGTTTAGATATACACTTGCTTATTTCTCAACAAATAATTTTTTTGGTGAAATAGCATCAGCAATGACAACTTTGCCTAATAGGTCATTTATAAATAAATATTACAATAATTTTTTGACAAATCCATTATCAGCAATTGATAAAAAAACATGATCATTAGGATCTCTCCTGTATTTGTTGGGGACATGAGAAAATTAAGATGAATTAATAAAAAAAAATGCCGACATTCTACACATGTGCACAAAACAGAAGTTGGGTGCAAGGATCAGTTCTTAACTGCCATCAGCAAGAAGTAGCGGGGAACTGACTATTGTTGTACAAACAAAATAATTCCCAGTTGGTAGTTTGTGCTTGGAGTATAAGATCCCCCTGTGGCTGGCTTCAGGTTACCAACCCAACACCCTGAAGGTGGAAATAGGGACAAGATGGTGAAGTGGAAATTATTAAACCAAACACTTCTTCCTCAGAGGACACAAGTCATAGACGAAGAGTCAAGTACACATCCACATCTGGTGAAGGACTCATGTCCCAGTGTACAAAGAATACCTGGTTGTGTCCCTGAGGGGGATGTGAAGTCTGGAGAATTTGGGGGCCCAGGGAATTCAGGGGTCTGGGCAATGTAGGGGCCTGGGAAATGTGGGGACCTTGGGGATTTGGGGCTCTGGGACTGTGGGCACCTGGACGGTGTGGAGCTGACAGAATGTGTGTGAGGAAATGGGCTCTGTCCCCTGGTACTGTGGAGACAGGAGTGGGGATGTTTGCTTAAGAAGGTGGAAGCTAAATTCTGGGCATGCGTGGCCAAGCAGGGAAGCAGATATTTGCTCTAGAAATGACAGCCAGAGTTGCCGTGTCCCTGAGGGCAGAAGAAGAAGCAGCAGATCTGGGAGTCAGCTCCTTCTCCCACAGGTAGGGCCTGGGCAAGTGGTGAGGCAGCACTTTGGGTGGGTGGGGGGGTGGTTAGGACCGTCTCTGGATTTTTCTGGGTTTAGAAACTCATATTGAATCGGGTCAAAATGAGCAGAAGCCTCCAACCAACAAGCCACAAGGGAAAACGTGGCATTTTTCAAAAGTGGCTTCTGCCGCCCAGATTATTTCAGATTCTTACCACCTGCCAGTAGCAGTTGCCAGTCAAATGCAAGTTAACAACAAGGCTTTATTTACAGAGGAAATTAACAGGGAAAACAAAATGTCCTTAAGCCACAAGTGGCTGGTTATCTTACCCCAGTCACCATTCTCAGTCCCAAAGGTACCAAAGACACATGTCCATGATGGTGGTGCCCCTTTGCCCCTCCAAACCTCAGGCAGGCACTCTGCAAGTCCAGTATTTCTCCAGCATCTTCTCTTTCCTTCTTCTCTCTCCAGCATTCTTAGCTACTCTGCTTCAAACTTCAACAAATGCTGACACACAAATCAGTTTTTTCAATTCCTGACTTTCTCAGGTACCAGCTCACTATGCCACCTTGCTGCCATGCCACACTTTCCGCACCAGCCACTCTTCCGCCGGTCACCATGCCTCCTTGCCACCTCCAGCTCACTTGGCCAGGGGGCTTCTGCCCAGCCTGGTCACTTGGGCTACTCTTTACCAGTTCACCATTCACATGTCGCTCTTCTCCCCGAAAGACTCTCTCCCTCCCATCTCCGCTTCTTTCCTTTTGACCTCTTTTTTCCCCTTTTTCTTCTAAAAACCAAAAGCTCCAATTTCCCTCTATGCACCCTCTTGGTGAGACATTTTCTCTTCCATACCAGGAATTTGCAACAAAGTAAAACTACCCTCATCCTGTTTAGACCTGTGTGTTTTTCAGACACAGCTAATGGCATCAATGCTATATTTTCATACTGTCCACATTATGGTCCCCCTTCAAGCTCTGTCCTGTAACTCCTTAGGGGAAGGAGAGAGATTTTTCTAAGGCTTCTGGCAAGCCAGATCCCGCACTGGCCTCATCCTGTAGTATAACCCCTGCCCCCCCCCCTTTTTTTTAACACAGGTTTCCGACTCCAGCTTTGATTGCCCAGGGGTCCACTTCCAGGGCAGTCACTTGACCAAGCTTGCTGCCAGCCGCCAGTCTCCATCAGGAACCTGGCCACCTCACCGCACTGCAGCGCCGTATTTGGGAGAGCCGGGTTGGTCTAGATAACTGGCCTTTGAGCTTCCTCTTTCTCTCCAGGCACGTTAAATTTCAGCCCATATGTTTTATTTCCACTGAGTGATCCCATCAAACCCGAAACACACATCCTAAAGCCGGGACCCCAATATCGACAGTATTAAAATTTAGATACTGATTCCACTATATTTTAGACACTGATGCCATTAAATTTTAGACACTGTATGTTTCAGACACAGCTGTGCAGTGTGTGTTTCAGGCACAACTGTGTCTGAAACACACAGAGGTAAAAGATGGCCTAAGCAGGATAAGGGAACTTCCTTCTTTTGCTTTCTTGTAAATCCCAGGTGGGGAAGAGAGAATGAAACACCAAGAGGTGTGTGAGGGAAAATTGGTTGGATCCTCTGGTTTTCAGTACAAAGAAGGAAAAAAAAGAAGAAGATAAAAGGAAAGAAGCAGAGACTGAGAGGGAGAGACTTTTGGGGAGAGGAGAGACTTTTGGGAAGGAGAAACATGAGAATGGTGGTCCAGTAAGAGTAGCCCAAGTGGCCAGGCTGGGCAGAAGCCCCCTGGAAGAGTGAGCTGATGGTGGCAAGGAGCCATGGTGACCAGTAAAGAATGGCCAGTGTGGAGAGTTTGGCAACACAGCAAGGTGGCATGGTAGCTGGTACCTGGAGATAGCCAGGGATTTGGAAAGCTGATTTGTGCATCAGCATTTGTTGAAGAAGTTTGAAGAGCCTTGGAGAAGCCACAGCTCACAACACTGGAGAGAGAAGAAGCAAAGAGAAGAATGCTGAAGAGACACTAGAATTTGCAGAGTGCCTGCCGCAGGTTTGGAGGGGCAAAGGGGCACCATCTTGGACATGTGTCTTTGGGAACTTTGGGACTGAAAATGGTGACTGGGGTAAGATAACTAGCCACTTCTGGCTTAAGGACATTTGTTTTCCCTGTTAATTTTCCTTATAAATAAAACCTTGTTGTTAAATTGCATTTGACTGTCATCTGCGCACTGGTGGTACAAACCTGAGGGAACCTGGGTGACAGAAAGTACTTTTAAAAGTGCCACTTTTTTCTTGTGCCTTGTTGGTGAGTTGGTCTGTCCCTTTTGCCCCAGATTTCATGACCAGACACCACAGAAGGTGGCCCTTGTAAAGGAAGTGTTGGCATCACAGCAAGGTGGTGTGGAAAGTTGGAACCTGAAGAAAGTCAGAGATAAAAAGCAGATTTTGCATCAGTATCTGCTAGAAAAGTTTGAAGAACTGAAATCAGGGTAAATGGGGCAAAAGCCTCCAACCACAAGGCACAGAAAAAAAGCGGCATTTTTAAAATGCAACTTCTATCACCAGCATCTTACAGATTTGTATCACCCATGTGCATAGCAGTTGCTAAAGTCACAAAGCAATTTAAGCAACAGGGTTTTATTCACAAGGAAAATTAGCCACAAAAACAAAAAGTCCTTAAAGTCACAAGTAGCCAGTTATCTTACCCCAGTCACATTTTTAGTCCCAAAGGTCCCAACGACACATGTCCAAGATGGTGCCCCTTTGCCCTTCCAAACCTGAGGCAGCTTAATGCAAAGTCCAGTCTCTCTTCAGCATCATCTCTTTGCTTCTTCTCTCTCCAGTGTTCTAAGCTGTGGCTTCTCCAAGGCTCTTCAAACTGTTCTAACAAATGCTGATACAAATTCAGCTTTCCAAATCCCTGACTTTCCCAGGTACCAGCTTTGCAGCTAATGTCCATGCCACCTTGCTGCGACTCCATGCACTTCTTTTACCAGTCCTGCCACAGTAGACCCTGGTCACCCCCAACCTGCCATTCTGGCATCAGACTTCTCACTGGTCAGCTTTTCTGTTGGCCACTCTCTCACCATGGCTCCTTTGCCAGTACCAGCTCACTTTTCCAGGGGACTTCCCCCGTCCAGGCCACGTGGGCCTGTTCTCTCAGTTTGTTCTCGTCTCCCTCCTTCTATCTCTGGCTCCTCTTTTAATGTGCCCTTTCACGCTTCTTACTTCTTCTCGTGGGTCTTTCTTTCAGACCCTGCCCACCAGGGCAGGATGGCACCTGTGACAGTGTGATGATGTGGTAGGATGAGTCTCAGAAACAGAAACTGAGAACAGGTTTTTACAGTGACATGTAGGGTTAAATTTTCACTCGAAGCAGAGGCTCTCAAGGTCCTGGCTCAAGTATTTGTTACACTTAGGAGATAGGCCAGCATACAATGATAAGAGCTTGACTCACATCTTTTTTTTTCCATCTTGCTTTGTTAATATAAACCCTTTCTCTCCTAACAGTGGGCACTGTTCTCTGGCTGTTGTTATGGGGGAGACAGCCCCAGCGGATTAATAAAGGCTCTTTTTAATCAGACCTTTCTTTTCCATCTTCTCTTTGATTCTTCTCTCTCCAGTGTAATGTCCATGGCTTCTCCAAGGCTCTTCAAACTTTTCCAACAGATGCTGATGCAAACTCAGCTTTCCAAATATGCCGTCCTGCTGCTACATCGTCTTCCTTTACCAGGCCTGCCTTCAGAGGCATCTGCCAAAATCACCCCGGGCCTGCCATTCTGGCATCCAACTCCATGCCAGCTACTTCTCTGCTGGCCACTCTCCCACCATGGCTCCTTACCACCACCAGCGCACTCTTCCAGGGGGTTCCCCTATCAGTTTACATGGACCTGTTCCATCAGTCTGCCATTCTCGTCTCCTTCTCTTCGCTCATCATTTTTATCCGCCTTTTCCCACTTCCCACTTTCTCTCGCAGGTCTTTCTCTCAGACCCAGGGTATTTTAGGGCCCATACAATTTTCAACTGTGTCACTACCCTGTGTCAAGACCAGTAGGTGGAGAGGCAGGCAGGCAGGCAGACAGGGAGGCAAGCAGGCAGGCAGGCAGGCAGAGAGGGAGATAGGCAAGGAGGCAGGCAGGCAGGAGAGGCAGGAGGCTCAAGGTAGGCAGGCAGCAACTGAGCTTACCAGCCCCCTCCATCTCCACACTCTCTCTGGCTTCTCTCCTCTTTATTGCTCAATCTCTTACCCAATCTTCTTGGCCCAGGCATCTGCATTTGCATGCACACACCCTGTACTCTCTGGCTTGTTGGCCCACATGTCTGCAATCTTAGGTGTGTGTGCCCGGAGGTCATTGTCCCAAGTGCTTTTTGCAATAAGTTGGTATCACATGTGAGCAACATAACCTAAGAGGAGAACAAGGCCGCAGGTGGTAGCCACAGAGGCTGGTGGCAGGAAGCAACAGAAGATCCTGAGTAACTCCACTTCCCCTGCATGGGGTTCCCCAACGATCCCTGCGTGGCACTGTGCAGGTGGATCCCGTCCTGGAGCTGTCTCTGCAAGCTGGGGAGGCCAGCAGCCCCTGCAAAGAGGGCTTCCAGGAACAAACCAGCATTTTCTGGTGACAGCACTTGAGCGTAAGGCAACGGAGAAAGTGAAGAGGCGGAAACTGAGCATAAGAAAATACACCAAAGCTGTAATTCAAATCCTTCTTAAAGATTTCAGGTAGCAGGATGGCAAGGGGGTGGATAATTGACTATGGCTGGGTTTTGTTTGGAGAGAGCTCTGAATGTTACAGCTGCCACAATGACCTGCCTCATCTGGCAGGAATCCCTAAGGAGCTGAAATCTACAACTTTCTAAAAGATCCATCCAGGCTACAAACTTGTTTTCATGAAGAAACCATCCAGCCTAAGTCCCCTTGGCATTTCCCTGAGTGGGACACAATTAAGAAACACAGTTAAGTTGGGTAGTGACTTAGTCAGGCTTTTTCCTTCATTAACCTGTATAGCAGTGAAATCAGGTCTAAAGGGGCATAGCTGCCAACCAACAAGCCACAGGGAAAAAAAAACTCTTAAAATGTGGCTTCTGCCGCCCAACTTTCTTCACCCATGCATAGCAGTTGCTACTCAAATACGGTTCAACAAAAGGGTCTTATTAACAAGGGGAACTAACCAGGAAAATAAAAAGTCCTCAAAGCCACAAGTGGCCAGTTATCGTACCCCACTCACCACTTTCAGTCCCAAAGGCCGCAAAGATGCATGTCCAAGATGGTGGCCCTTTTGCCGCTCTAAAACTGAGGTAGGAACTCTGCAAATGTTCAGTTCTTCTCCAGCATTTTCTCTTTGCTTCTTCTCTCTCCAGTGTTCTATGCTGCTCTGCTTCTCCAAGGCTCTTCAAATTTCTTCCACAATTGCTGATGTATAAATCAACTTTTCAAATCCCTGGCCATCTTCAGGTACCAGCTCACTACCCATCCTTGCTGTGGTGCTACACTCTCCACACTGGCCACTCTTCTACCCATCACCATGGCTCCTTACCACCACCAGCTTACTTTTCAGGGGGTTTCCCCTGACAGGCCATGTGGGCCTGTTCTCTCAGTCCACCATTCTTGTCTCCCTCTTTTTTTTTTTTTAACGCACCCTTTCCACGCTTCTTGCTCCCCATTTTCTCTCATGGTTCTTTTAGACCCCACCCACCAGGGCATTTTGGTACCTATTCAGTTTTCAACTATGTCATCACCCTGTATCAGCAGAAGACGTCAGTCAAAAACTTCTATAGCAGGAACATCCAGGCTCCCGCTGCCTGTCGCTGCTGGAAGCCAATTGAAGAGACCAGGATTGAATCTAGAACATGCACTTTATTGCCAGAAAATTGGTGAGCTGAGAGAATGGGGGTGTTTCCCCTCAAAAACCCATTCTGACATCGCATCTCAACTTGGCCTTTTTCTGGTGAACTAAACAAAGACAGTTGGCCATAGATGACCCTCCCACCGCAGCAGCCTGTCACAGTGGGTGCCCTGGTCTTCGTCATGTCCCCAGATGTGCTGCCGCCTCTTTGGTCCTATTGGCTCAGGAAGATCCTGTTTTCCTGGGTCTGGGCAAAACGTCCTGATTTCCTTTTGGCGTCAATGTCCAGCGCTTTCTGATGATGTCATGGGGCGGGGCTTTCAGTCCAAAGCAAGGGTTTGAATTCAAAGACGACAGATGATTAATCATGTCGTGTTGCATGTAGCTATGTGGTGTGTAGCGAGATGCCTATATGCAGTAGGAAGCCTCCCCTTTCTCCCATGACCCTATTACTTCCAGCTGTGAGCTAAGTGAGCTCTGGGGATGTGTTGACCAGCACGGTGATGATAGTTCATGGTATTGCATCATCTTCCTGCTGAGGCCAGGGACAGACACCCCATCCGGCTCTTCTAGGTAGGTACACAGACCTCCAGGAAGGGACAATGAAAACAATTTAGGAAGAATATCAAAGAATTTCAAAGACCGTGGTCAGTTGTGAAGACGCCTGAGCAGCGAAGCATGGAAAGGACTAATGTCCTTTTGAAGCCGTGACCCCCAACATGGGCAGTGCATTTGGCCCTAACATGGACAGTGTATTTGCTCTTAAATTTTAAGGCATTGCATTAGCTGTGTCTGGAAAACACAGAGGCCTGAACAGGTAAGGGGACTTTTACTTTGTTGCAAATTCCAGGTGTGGAAGAGAAAAATGAAGCACCAAGAGGTTGTATAGAGGGAAATGGGGTTTCTGGTTTGGAGGAGGGGTGGGTGAGAGGATAAAAAAAGAAAGGAACAGAGACTGGGAAAGAACTTTGGGGAAAGAGAGAGGAGACAAGTTCAGAGACCTCAGAGGCTTAGGGCCTGAAGGAAAAAGCCAGAAACCAGAGTCTTCTAGGGCACTCCCAGCATCGGGCTCCAAAGGGTCCGAAGCTGTGTGAGGGTGGAGTTGAGGTGACTGATGAAGTGCTGAGCCACCGTGCAATCCGGGGAGACCCGAGCTGAACCTCGTGTTGGGAGCCATGGAGGACCAGAGGACAAGGACCTAACATGGCGATTTCGGACTGAGGCAAACCCCACGCAGCTTCCCAAGGAGCAGAAGTGGGGTTCCTTTCTGTTTGGGGTATTTGTGCAGGTGGGGACTAGTAGACTCTTTTGTTTGTTTTTTTCCCCTTACTGTAAATAAACCTGTGTGTTTATCCTTATTGCTGTTTGATCTCTGGGCAACTGCTTGCCCGCAGGTAGGAGAACCCACATTGACAAAAATTTTTAAAAAGGGGTAGTCTCTATCTGGGTAACAACATCATGGCGTCTCCGTGGCTCGTGTGGCTTGAGCGGCTTTGGGGGCAAAGTGCACCAAGTGCAAACAGAAGAAGGTCGGGGAAGGGCAGGTCAGAATGGGGAGGGGCCACGCCAGCGCCCAGTCGTGTCCACCAAGCTTCACCATAGCTTCACCAAGAGCTCAGCCTTTTCCCAGCCCCGTCTCCACCATGTTGTTGGCAGCAGCCACAGCAGCCACGCAGCTGACACTGGACTCAGGCGGCTGCGTCTGGCGTGGTGGCCTCTCCCTGCAGCAGAGGGTCCCCGGACCAGGGCTCTTCCTGGAGGGAGGCAAGGCAGCTTCCCAGGGGCCCCAGCCGACTTCCCCTTGTGGGTCATTGGCCAGAGTGAGGCCACATGCCAGCCAGGGGCCAATCACTGCAAAGGAGAAGAGGCGGCCATGATAGGCTCTACCAATCACAGACATTTCCTGCCTCTGGGGGCGGGGCCTCAGCGCATTTGTGAAAGAGGAGGAAGAGGCCATGGCTGGAGGTGACACCTTCCCAGAGACCTCATCAGCGCCGGGCTGCTGTGTCCCCACTCAGACAGGGTGCCAGCTTTCCCAGGGCAGAGGTTCTGGTCCTTCTGTCAGAGCTGTCTGGAGCCAAGGTGCTTGTCTCACTATGGAAGCTTCTGGAAGTTGTGAGGTGGGTTTTCTCTGCCCTTCGCTCAGGTTCCCAGGCAAAGCCTCAGAATTACAAAAAAAACTTTACCAGGTGTTTCTGTTCTTGGATTCCTGCGAAACAGAACTTCTGTTAGAGACAAGTGTATGAATGTGATAAAGCCGCTGCCCTCTGTTTTGGGAGAAACAAGAGAAGCTACAATAAAAAGTACCGGTTCCACAACAATCTGTTCTGCTGAGGGAAGATCCCAAAGTGCTGAGAGCCCCTCATCCTGCATGTCACTAACCCCCTTGCCGAACGTCCTTCCAGCTGCTCCACTCCCGACACTGACGGTGAAGAACACCCCTCCCTGAGCCCGGAACCACTCTCACCCCAGACACAGAGTCTGTCCCAGAGGATCGCTGCGTCCGGGCCTGTGTGTCTGCCTTTCCCGGTGTGGTGGACAGCAGTTGCACAGTGTCCCTGCTGTCTCCAGGTCCATCCTGCCTCCTGATCGCAGGAGCAGCTACACCTGCATGTCCTCTGAATAAAGATTCTCACTGGAAACTGCAAGTGTGTATAAGAATATTTTGATAATAATATTGCACCTAATATAGATACTAGTTACAGTTTAAATGATTCAGAAAGTTACTCTTCATTATTATATTGGAGTGACTTATGTGCAGTTACTCCGTTTAGATATAAATTTATTTCACAAACCAGTAATTTTTGGTGAGATAGCATCACTCATGACAACTTTGCCTAAAGTCATTTATAAATAACAGCAATAAGTTTTTTGACAATTACATTAGGCTCTCTATGTTGGTGGGGGATATGTAAAAAGTAAGATCATTTAAGAAAAATAAATACCTGAGACTGGGGAAAGATGAACAAAAATCCATGAAGAAAAGTCAAAACAAGCCAACAACCAAATTGAAGTACACAACTTGGGGGGTGGGGGTGGGGAAGGGTGGGATCAGTGGGGGGGGGTGAATGCCAGAGATCACAGAAATGTGAGATTTATATATAAATAAATTATTTATATAAAAAAAAAGAAAAAGAAATACAGACATACTACACGTGCACAAAACAGAAGCTGGTGCACAGGAAATCAGTCGTAAACAATCCGCTGGGTGACTCTGGGAGCCTCAGCAGGAGGACCTGGGAGCTGGCTGATGTTTCACAAACAACTCTTGGAGGAAAAAATCCTGTTTGTGGTGTGTGGCATGTAAGTGTCTGGCATGTAAGATCCCCCTGTGACTGGCTTCAGGCTACCAACCCAACGCCCCTGAAGGTGGAAATGGGGAAAGGATTATGAGGTCATGAAAAAATTCTACTGCAGAGGACACAGGCCGAAGACAAATCATACATCTGGTGAAGGACTCATGTCCCAGTGTACACACAGTCTGAAATGCAACAATAAGAAAGTAAAGGTCCTAGTACAAGAGGGGGAAAAGTTGCAAGCAGACACCTCCCCAGACAGAGGTTCAGTTTTGTCCCCTGATAGACTCCAAGTGCTCCATGTGATCCAGGGAGGCCGTGGGACTGGGATGAAGGAGGCCGAGAAGAGCCCACCCATGGGCTTAGAGAACCTGGGAAAATCTCAAAAAAGATGGGCAAGGGGACAGGCAAAAATTGCCGTTAACTGTCCTGCCCGGGTCACCAGACCAGGGCTTCTGCCTGAGGGGCAGGGGCCATCTGCAGCGATTTGCTCAACAAAAGGCTCAGGTCCAGTTTGTTTCCTCTTAGCCTGGACTTGAGCCTGTGACAAAAGTCCATGCAGAGAAAATGCCAGAGTGAGAGCACTGCTGGGCTGAGGGTGCGCCTTGCAGGTCACGCTGGGGGATAGGGCTGAAGGGTGGCTCTAGGGTGCCAGGGCCCAGAGTCCAGAACAGCATCCAGCCTGCCTGCTGCCTCCTGAGGGCTCAGAGGGCTTCGGACCAGGACGCCCCACCCCCAAGGCCGCCCGTAGGACTCCCTGAGTGCTAGAACGGCCCGTTCCTCATCCTCCCAGGGCATCTCCCTGGGAGTGAGTCTGTGTCCCGATCCCCCTTTTGTAAGGACGCTCTGGAGGAACCCAGCCAGTGGCTTCACCCTAAGGAGTCGCAGCACAAAGACCCTGTTTCCACATGAGGCACATTCTGAGGCCCTGGAGGCGGGGCTGCGACACGGGGATCTCGGGGACACGTTCAGCATGACACAGGCCGCTCTTGATAAACTATCTGCAGACGCCGGCTGCCCGTGGCCGCCGCGCACTCACCTCACTCCTCAGACACCAGTGCGGGTCTTCACTCTCACGGAGCCACGGTGCCTGCGGGACTCGGGACTATCGGGGACAGTCCAGGAGCTGCCGAGCCGAGGGGCGGGGCTGCAATCACGTGAGTCCCCCAGGCCCATTTGCTCTTTGGTAGCTGATGCCCTTCAGCGCAGACGGTCATGCCCTGCCAGCCAGGGAAGGTCTCTTGACCTGCGTCCCTGTTGGGGCCCGGGGTATGTGGAGCCTGGAGAATTGGGGGTCAAGAGAAAACAGGGGCCTGGGCAGTGTGGAGGCCAGGGGAATGTGGTCTGGAGACTGTGGGGTCTGCAGAATTTGGGGGCTTGGACAACGTGGGGCCCTGGGCTACGTAGGGTAAAGGGGATAGTGGAGGCCTAGAGGTGTGGGCCCTGGGGAGTCTGGGACTGACAGAATGTGTATGAGTACCCTGGGCATGACTGTCTGAGTTAAGGAGGGCTTGGAGGGGTCCAGGACCATCACCGGCCTTTTCCAGTGAGAAACTCATAACCAAGAAGGAAAGAACACCAGGTTCCTCTCCTGCCCCAAGCCCACCTGAGACCGCAGCAGTAATGGTTTCGGGGTCATCACTGTACTAGTGAGTCCACAGCCTGGTCCTGACCTTTCCTGGAAACGTCTGCCAGGACTTGATCACCTGTTACACCGTGGTCAGTTAAGGGAATTCACTCAGCAGGAGCAAGGTCCATGGAAATATTACAAAAGAATCTGAATGTTGGCAGCAGCTCATAGCAAAAGAGGTTATTGCCTCCTGAGCTCTGTCCTGCAGCTGACAAGGGGAGAAGGGGGAATTTCCAGGAGCCAGGGCAAGCCTAACATTAGTGGGCCAGTTCCATCACCAGGCCACACCCCACAACTTAGCAAAACCCAGCAACTCCCAGTCCCCCCATAGACCAGCTAAGGAGCAGCCATTCAGGAGACCAGGTATTGCTTGGAACGAACGTCTCCAGCATCTTCTGAGAGGTAAATACGCAGAAATCTATTGCTCACTGGGAGTCCAAGAGCTGTTGCCACTGGCTGAGGGGGCCCCGCTGGGCATGTGCCTGTGTGTGCACGTGTAAAGAGAGCACAAGCACCTAGGCTTTAGTGCATGCTCCGGGGTAGAGGTGCAAGGAGATAGAGGTGCAAGGGGGTAGAGGTGCAAAAGCTGCTTGTGTGCAGGTGAGCGTGTGGCACAGTGACATCTTCTAGCAGGTGAGCTCCAGGTGTGTACATGTGCAGCTGTGTATGAATATGCATGTGTTTCTGGAGGCGTGTGCAAAGGTCTCTGCAGAGTTTGCCAAGAGAGGGTGTAGCTCTATTTTGACACCAAGATTAGGAATCCTGGGATGGAATTCCTAAGCAGCCTCCTCTGTGGGGAGAAGTGATATCTAATGTGCATTATACCTGTGATCTCAGGAGGCCCCACTATGTCGGGATCCTCTGCTACTGATAGAGATATCGATAGAGTGAGACTGGTGCAAAACAGATGCACCCCAAATACACACCCCAACAATTCCCAGCCTCCCAGAGAAACAGCTATTTAAGGGGAGCAGAGCTGAGAATAAACCAGATCCTCATTTGGTGGAGCCGCTCCAGCATCCTCAAAGAGTAGATACCCAGAATACATGGCTCATCAGCTGACTTTGGGAGAGGTTGCATTGTGCATGTATGTGTGTGTGCAAATAAACATGACTATGCACATGATGTTGTTGGTATAAGAGGGTAATGTTCAAAAGAGTGCTGGGACTGCATATGTGAATGGTGTTTGCTCTAGCGTATGAGTATCAATGTGTGAACTCATATGTGTACACCTTCATATGTATAAGCAGATGTGTGTGTGTGTAGGTTAAAGTTCGGGAGGTGTTGCAAAAGAAGCTGTGGTTTTAATTCTGGAAAAAATAAATCAGGGGTTAGAGTTTGTGGATGGTATCCCCAAGCAAAACCCAGTGTGGGCACAGGAATAGATGTCTAAGGGGAACTCACAACCTACCACCTCCAGGGGGCCCCACGTTGTCAGGATCACTGGTCCCAACATTCCAGGAACGCTCAGCCGAGGAGTATGCTGGATGCCTAGCGGGTCGTGTGGGTGTCCAGCTGGCGGGGCCTGTCAGTGTGGGAAGGTGCTTCAGGGGGTCCTGCCTATGCACATGCTGTGACTCTGAGCGGATGAAGATACCAGCCTGGACACTGAAGGGGGTGGGGTAGGGAGCAGGAGCCTGTCTGGTTTGTCCCCTTGAAAGCTCCCCGCTCCAGTGTGAGCAGGAGAGCAGGGAGGTGGCAGGATCCACTACAGGGACCTCTAACCAGCCGCCTGCCTTTCCCCACACAGAGCTCAGCATGAGGACCCTCCTGCTGCTGGCGATGGTCACGGCCTTTGGTGAGAGCTGCTCTCTGGGCACCGGGCAACAGCAGGGAGGGCAGCCCTGTGTCCCAGTTCTGCTCCCCTTGCTCTGGGGCTCCCTCAGTGACAGGGGAAAACCCCTGGGTGGGGCAGAGGTAGCAGAGGGAGGACGTGGGGTCCTGTCTTCATCTGCTGGCAATTTCCTTCCAGGCCTGCAACAAGCTGATGGGGCTATATGGAACTTTGTGGAAATGATCACAAAGGTGACAGGAGAGGGAGCTGTATCCCGTTATAATGGCTATGGCTGCCACTGCGGCTGCGATGGCAAAGGATCCCCCGTGGATGCAATGGATTGGTGAGGGCACCCTGCTCCTCCTTTCCCTGCAGAGGGCCAAAGTATCAGGGCTGTCGCCGGTGCCATGGACACAGAGTCCAGCAGGTCTTGCAGTGAAGCAACCAGAACATTCAACTCTGCACCAGAATATTCCAGAAACACGGCATCACCACCCAGGGTTAAGGGCATGAGACCAGGGGGCACCAGATTCTCTGAAATTGTAGGTCCGGATCGCCAACACTGTAATCTTGCTACAGGTGCTGCTTTGAACGTGACTGCTGCCATGACCTGCTGAAAAGCAATGGATGCGCCACCATGTTTCTGAACTATGACGTTGACTACAGAGAGAACTGGATCACCTGTAGTAAGGGCAATCCTGCAGCTCCCCAACCAGTCCCCTATACCGTTACTGAGGGTTCTTGTGCCTGGCACTGTGCTGGGCACAGGTGGGGATTCAGAGGCCAGGATTTAGAATTGTCCCGAAAAGAGCAGGGAGCTCTGACAAAGGGGGGACAAGACTGCATGTCCAAGTACTCCCTTGGGCACAGGCTAGAGCAGACAGCTGAAGGAGACCGGTGAGAGGACATGATGCAGGCAGGAGACAGAGGCGCTGACATGGAATATTGGTGGGTGGGCGGAAGGGGGGGGGTGTATGGGCAAGTAACATCCGGGGCCTTTGAGGTAGAATGAACCAGTCTCAGGGTGAGGCTGGGACCTGTGACAGGCCATGGGGCACCGAGGGAAGGTCCCAGGCAGGGACCGGTCAGGGGGTGGCACCTGGAAGGGTTTGCTCGGTGTCCCCGGAGAGCCAGCCCACAAGCGGGACGTAGGAAAGCCTGGTGAGCACCCAACACCGACTGCTCTAAGCTCGCCATCCTGCCCCATCATGGCGTCTCCGTGGCTCGTGTGGCCTGAGCGGCTTTGGGGGCAAAGTGCACCAAGTGCAAACAGAAGAA
>PVHY01016053.1:0-34621 GCA_004024945.1 Uropsilus gracilis
CCCCCTAACCCAATCCTGGCTTGTTCCGTGCTGAAGGTTTCCACTGAGGACCCAATCTGAACAGCCAAGGAGGAAAGGATTGAATTCACAGACACTTCTCAGTGGAAGCAGTTAATCTTCAGGCGACATCATTATGTTACAAACAGGACTTCCCCGCCCTGTCTCTCCCTTCCTGCAGCTACTAAAGAACTCATCTTGAAAGTTCTTCAGCTAACAAGACTGCACCCTCCACCTAAACACAGTTCCTAACCTCTTGGTGGATCTCAACCAACCAGGTGGTCCTGAAGCTCCCTCCTGGAGTGTGGGGTGATGCCCTACCAAGTGCCAGAGGGAAGTGGAACACTTCCCACAGAGACTTCATAAACCTTTCACGAGTGAATAACAGAGGTTCCAGTTCTTCTGCATCCCCTTTAGTGCATCACTTCCAACTGAAGTCAGCAAACCTACATTCAACCTGTGGGTCAAATCAAGTCAGATAAACTATTTTTTTATGAGACACTATTGAAAAGGCAATGCTGGGACACTGAGCTCTACACAGAGAGAAGACTGAGCTCCTGTCTCCAAGTATCTCCCAGGCTGAGAAGACCAGAGGAAATGATGTTTGAAGTTTATAGCACAAGGCACAACACACATAGTGCCAAGAAGCCACAAAATCACTATTTGTAAAATTTATGAGAATAGAGGAGAATATTGTGAAGTGGAACATTTGAGGGGAGTTTGTGAAAAGGAAATATTTGGTTAGTACTTGAAAGGATCAGGAGCATTTAGAGGACTGGAGAGAAGGGGAGTGTGGTAACTAAATGTAAAGGTTCTGAGAGTAGTAAATCATAATAATCATGAAAACAAATCATGCTTATTATATATCAGATACTATTCTCAGCAGTGAATATTGAATTCTCTTGATTCTCACACAAGTCAAATTGTTATTACTATTATTATCCCATTTTTACAGTTGAGAAAACAGAGGCATGGAGAGAGTTAAGTAACTTACCTGAAATTACAGTTTGTAGGTGACTATGGTGGGATTTGAACCCAGAGGTTATACACTCAGGGCTCTATAGAGTTTTCCTTATTTTGGTTAGAGAATTTGACCTGTTGGAAAGGTGTATTACGGACCAAGTCATAAATGATCCTGAATACTATATAAACTAACTAGTGGTTGGTTTTATCAGCAGTTGAAATTGTTAAAGGTTTCTGAGCAGAGAAGTGGATGTGGTTCTAGGCATTTGGATTGAGATACAAGAACATGCTAAGGACATATCCACGTTGAAACAGAGCACATTCACATGGAGTAGTACAGGGACATACATTGGCACAGACACAAAGATTCTCTTCCACTGCCTAAGGTGCCTTGTCCAGAGATGCTTCTAGTGGCATCGTAGATCTAAAACTACCAGGGGATCAATTCCTTGGTCCACAGAATGAGGGTACAACCAAATTTCTAAGATCCTCCACCAAGCCATGTACAGAGCTAGCACAGAGACAGGTCTAGAGAAGGGTGTAAAACAGGGAAAGAAAAAACATAAAGACAGTGGAAAAGAGTGGAGGGACAGGAGATGTCAGACAGCAAGTGAGGGGTTAGTAAAATGAGACTTGGGGTGTAATTCAACAGTATCTTAAAAAAAGATCAAAACAGCTTCTGGAAGAAGGAAGAACATTGTCAGCTATCTTGATTATTTTGTAATAGATAATTTCTTTAGTCCCTTCCCTCTGTTTTATAAGCTACAGTGGAAAAAGAATTTTCTCTGCACATAATGCTTTTATTTCTCTCACTTTTAAGACTCTCACTAATACTTTCCATCAGGACTATAAAAATGATCCCTTCCCCATAATGAACATGGAACAGATGAAGTGATAGAACTTCTGAAAGGGTTATAATCGTAGTAACAGCATCTTTTTTTTTTCTTTTTCCAGGAATGATATGCACAAAGGAGTCTGCTCAACCTAATGGAGCAAAAACATTAGGTAATTTGAATCCTGAGCAGAGATTAGATAATTGTCTGGATGGAACTTTGGAAACAGTGTTGGGAGATGAGGCATTCTCTTGTTGAAATGATCTCCAGGGAATATCTGGTTTGTGGGATTGTTTGTTTGGCTCGAGTCCCCAGTATGAGTTGTGGGACAGTTCTTAGTCTGAGTTTCAGGCAAAATGATGTACTTACTTATCCTTGTAGATTATGGCATTCAGTGTAAGCATTGCCTCAGTTTGCAACCATGTATTCATGACCCCAGTTGAGGAAACAGATTTCAAATCTGTTCTGCAAGCAGCTGTGTATGTGCACCCACAGGAAGCCAAAAGATAAATGATGTGGGAGTGGGTGCAGCATGGTGAGTGACCTGAGTCTTCTGCTCTTGATCATGTATTTTTGTTTGAAGGATGAGTTGATTAATTTGTGATAAAATGAGGATAAAAACCACTTTGATGTAAGAAAAGCAAATGGTGTTGATCTTCAGTCATGTGTGTGGCACTGATGAACTGAGACTGTCAGTCTCTCCTGCCTTGGCTTCCTTCCCAGTAGCTCTGATTTGAGAAGACAAAAGCCTATGCCTGATCCTGAGTTATTTCTGAACTGCAGGAGGAGTTCAGAAATAAGCTGCATTTCCAGAATCAACTTCTAGGAACCAAGGTAGTGATCCCAGGTGACTGGGATGATCTCAGATTGTCAACTTTCAGCAAGATCTGGGATCTTGGGCACCAAGAACAAACCTGGGTATCCGCCTGGATTCATAGTTGATTTTATGTACTCCAATGTTCAAGAGTTGAAGTGTTTTTTTCTTTCCCACCTGATTCTTCCTGACTTCTAACTTATGATCCTGTGTAGAGCTCTGCTTCTCCTTCTAGATTTAGATCTCCTACCTAGCTCTCATCTAGCCTTCTCCTTCTTCCTACTAGCTGAAGGTCATAGGACAATTGCAACATTGAACAGTGTACATTTGCCTTACCTGACCCTGGTATTGATTCCGAGTCTCTTAACTCCGTGTCTCTCAACAGGAGTGATGCTACCCTCTAGGGGATGTACTGGAAATGCAATGAGGCATTTTTGATTGTCTTCATTATTGGAAGGGACATTAGTGGCATTTAGTGAGAGGCAACCTAGGAGGCTACTATATAATCATGTGCAGTGAAGGTGTCACAACCAAGAACTACTGTGCACCCTGTAACCTTTAAAAGTCACACTGGATAGATAAGGAATTGTGTTTACAGCTATCTGAGTGTAGAACCCAATCTTATTGAGAATGGCAAGTTACTTTTGCATCATTTTAATCTACACTGAATTTTCCATAAATGCCCTCTAAGCATATTTATTTATCTTTTAATTAAATAATTTATTTATATAAAAATTTCATATCTTTGTAATCTCTGGGGTTCACCCCCCCACCTTCCCTGACTGTTCCCACCCTGTCCCAACCCCCCCCCCCCAGCTGTGTACATTAATTTGGTTGTTAGCTTGTTTTGACTTTTCTTCATGGCTTTTTGTTTATCTTTCCCATGAATGAAACCATTTGGTTTCTGTCTTTTTCTTTTTGACTTGTTTCTGCTAATATGATTTCTTCTAAGTTCATCCATTTATCATAAAATCATCCAATTTGTTGTTTTTAATTTATGAGTAATATTCCATTGTGTATATATACACATCTTTTCTCTAAGCATATTTAAAGCTGGAGAGGACTGTACTTTGGTTGAGAATTTCATCAACAGTAGTCACAAAATCAGAAAAGTACTTCACTTACAGAAACACAGATCTTGGTATCCGAGTTGCCCCCACCCCATCGCCATCTCCATTTCTCTGTCATACTCATTCTGATTTCAAAACAACTAATTACATCCTTCTATTTTCTAGTTAGCCACCTCCAAATATTAATATGCCACAATACATATTTTTTGAGAACTATCGAAGTATTTATTTAAAAATTGGCCATCGTGGTTGATGGGGTTAAGAATATTTGACCAAAGTGGACTTCCTGGTATTGTCTGTTGAAGGCAGAAAAAGACTGATGGTGGGGCTGGTGCACTTGGGAGAAGGCTGTACCACTTGTCGATAGGCCTTACGGGTACTTTCCCCTTGAGGAACTGATTGCTTTCCAAAGTCCAGCATCACTCTTCATCAGGCTCTCCAACTATATAAAAAGATGAACTCTTGCCATTTGCAACAACATGAATGGAAGTGGAGAGGATTATGCTAAGTGAAAAGGTAGATGGTAAGGTCACATTTCATAACTGCAGAAAGATATTTTAAACTACTTCTTGTTTTTGACTTTTTTTTCTTGTGTTAAATGCTATAATTATCTAATAAAAGAATAACTACTTTGGGGTAAGATGATGATTCCAAACTGCCTTGTCATTTCAAGTAAAAAACATGATGACATCGATTTTTAGAGTTATTCCCATCCACGCATGACATTAGACATTTAAGAGTGACACCTTTGCAAATGTTAGGACTATCACATTTACTGATCATTGAAGGTTTTATTTGTGCCTTTAGCATTAACATATGTGAAAATATTCATTCTATCTTTTCTGTTTAATAGTCTGCTTTAGTTCCTCTTCAATTTTAAAATCATGGGTAATGAATTCACTCAGAAGACAGGAGTCAGTACTGCCAAAACAGTCCAGTTTCATTAATTTAATGAAATTGTTCAGGAATAAGACCTTCACCAACTATTACTTGATCAGAGCTTTTAAAAAAGGGAAAAAAACCCTTACTGTGGCTTCATGTTCAGTATTCTTTTCATATACACATCAGGTTTCTAATAGAGTCTTAAAAAGACAGTAATGAACGTAAAGTTATAGAATTTTTTAATGCTAAATTTTTCTATTAATTTTTTATTGATTGCACATATATACACATATATATTACATCATTGTCTACCCCAACAATGTTCGACAAAGTTCTTGCATCACCTTATCACCTGTGAACCATCTTAATCTCTTGTGCCCTTCCCTCCCCGGATTTTACCCTCCTCCCCCTCTCTTGTTCTATGCGTCAGTTCTGTTGGTAGTTTTAAATTTTTCTTGTCCATTTGTTTGTTTTCCCTATAGCCCTCATAAAGTGAGACAATTCCGTATTTCTCTTTTTCTTTCTGATTTATTTCCACTAACATGATTCCTTCTAGCTTCATCCATGTTGCGGCGAATGACATAAGTTTGTCTTCTTTGATGAATAATATTCCATTGTGTAAATATGCCACATCTTTTTCAGTCATTCATCAGTTCTGGAGCATTTGGGTTGTTTCCATATCCTGGCTTTTCTAACTAGTGCTACAATAAACATCCCAGTACAGGTGTTCTTTTGAATTAGTTTTTTGTATACTTTGGGTAGATTCCAAGGAGTGGGACTGCTGGATCAAATGGTAGTTCCATTTTCAGTTGTTTGAGGGTTCTCCAAACAGCTTTCCATGTGACTGAACCAGTTTGCATTCCCACCAGCAGTGTAAGAGTGTTCCTTTCTCTCAACATCCACACCAGCACTTGTTGTTGCCTGTTTTTTTTATTTTTTTTTATATGGGCCATTCTTACTGGTGTAAGATGGTGTCCCAGAGAGGTTTTGGTTTGCATTCCCCTGATTATTAGTGATATAGAGCAATTTTTCATATGCCTATTGGCCATCTGTAGTTCCTCTTCGGAGAAGAGTCTTTTTAGTTCTCCCCATTTTCTGATTGAACTTTTTGCTTTGTTTTTACTAAGTTGTGTGAATTCTTTGCTTTTAGACCCTTATCACTTGTATCAAAGGCAAAAACTTTTCCCCATTTGTCTGGATTTCTTTTTGTTTGGGTTCTCGTCTCTTTTGCTGTAAGGAAGCTTTTTAATTTGTACAAATTAAATAATGCAAATTTAATAGTGCAAAAATATGGAATGCTTCATGAATGTGTGTCATCCTTGCACAGGGGTCATGCTAATCTTCTCTGTATCATTCAAATTTTAGTATATGTGCTGTCGAAGTGAGCACTAAAGTTATAGAGCTTTGTACAAACGCCAGGTTCTGTTTTTGTTTTTCATCAAACTCTGGACAGCATATTTCAGAAACTCCTTATGGCTTAAAGAGGTACTTTTGCTCACAAAACCCATTTGTTTTTTCTCAGTGAGCTGGAGCAAGAGGTAGAGATACCCTTGAAGTGTTGAACCAGGAACCAGCAGATAGAGGACTGTGTAGGATGAGGTGAATATGCCAGACATTCAACTTTTTTTGAATCAGAACAACAAGAAAATGGAGGGGGAGCCATTTCTAAGCCTTGGTGTTTTATAAGTGGGTCAAGCTAAAATTTACTGTTACTACACATCCATTGAAACAAGGGGTTGAGAAAATTTGGCCAACGTGTAGGGTCCTCAAAGGAGTGGTTATTGTAGGGTAAATGAGTTTCCAGGGTATTTCATACCCTTCTACCACCATTAGCTTCTATGACCTGTAATATTGTTCTCTCCCCATGACTATACGCCTGGACCTATGGGTATGTACATGTGTGAGTGGGCTCACCTAGGTCTAGGAGAGGAAGTTACGAGGGCAGTGTCACCCTGAGGGAGAAAAGGAAAGTGTGAGGAGAACATGAAGGAGAATTAGAAATTGAGAGAGAAACTCAAGTAGCTGTTTCTTTACTGCCTGTTTTCCCCCTGTACATTATTAAAAAGTCTATGAAGATAATTCCAAGAGATTTGACACCTTCTTTAGCTGCCAGAACTGATAATGAACATACCTAGATTGGGATGGCTGCAAAACAGTCATCAAAACCCAGAGGAAGTGTTCTCTGTGGTGAGGACTGGCTGACAGGAGCTAAGACTTGTAGTCAATGGAGAAAGAAGAATCTGGGAAGGAGAATATAAAAAAACTGGGGCTACTTTCCTCCCTCTCTTTTATCTTCTGCCAATAGTCCTGATAGACCAAATACAATAAAAAACCATGAGGCAAGTTGTGGCAGCCTCTGGACACAGAGTAATATGGAGAAGGGGTTCCCAAGAGTCACAGGGAGGCTATCCAGAGTAGGGTAATCATGACTGTACAGGTAAGAGACCACCTACTGAATGTGAATTTCACCTCTGCCATAACCATCTGTTGTGTGGCCATGTGGAAGCCACTGAGCACGATGCCGTAGTCACTTAAAATGAGGAGAATAGTATCTATCTTCCAGACTTATAAGGAGCTTAAATTTAACATGTGTAACATTGTGGAAACACACGCACACACACGCAACATTTTGCGCAATTCTTAGCACATATCAAGTGCTAGATAAATGATGTGTTACCCCACCCCTTATCTATTAAACTTATTCTTTGCTTGCCCCTTGTAAGCTAAGCCTGGAAATCTATTTTATTTTCAAGGTTAGCATGCTTTAGAAAAATCCTTTACTTCCTTAAGATCCTGAGTCATTCCTAAGTCAGACACATCTTACACATTACAGATACATTACAGTGATAATTGCCTTTTGTCAGGGGAAAAACATTTTTTTATTCTTCAGAAATTCTTCCAAATGGCACATTACAAAATGGATGAATTTGTCCCTTTGCAATAATTCAACATAAATCACCACTTATTTACCAGAAACAGTTTATTTCCTAGGGCCGCTAGGCGCTGACATCAGTGGTAGCCTGTTTGTGTTCACTAATGAGACGCTTGGCACACAGAACAGTTTCATTGGATTGCCTTTTGGGGAAGTTCAGAAGATTTGCTATAAGCTAATTGCTCATCCCAATAATTAGAGCATTTTTAATTGTAAACCACACTCAAATTTGTGATGTCATTGGTAAGTTCTGATGAAAAGTAAATAATATATTCCTATAATCATCTAATGTTTTCATCCAGAATCCTGCAGGTTGGAATATTTTATGGTGTTCCATTCAACCAGGGTGATTCCAAAACAATAGTTGCCCAACTGGCAAAGCCTCCAGAGGAAGCTGAGCCAGGCCTAAGGTTGCAGTCTTTCCCCAGGGGCTCCTCGGATGACCAGAGGGAAAAGTGAGGGTATTGAGTGCATTGTATTGAGTGTATTGAGGAAGGCTCACAAAATGGCAATAATGCTCACATTAAGGAGAAAGCTTAGTAATGCTTTCCACTGTGCTGAGTAACTTCACAACCATTATGTTAATCGAGGTGAGTGGGGATAATTACCTCCTTGCTCTTAATAGATGAGAAAACAGACTCTCCAGATGTCAAGTAGTTGGTTGAAGACCTTCCAGCAACTGACCTGGACAAGGGTTGAAACTTAGTTCTTCGGATTATAAAGTACCTGTCCAGGGATGAAAAAGCAAATGTCTATCTAGAGCTGCTTGCCAATGGCCTGTTGTTTCTGTACAAGAATATAGTGAAGAACACCAGTTTTAACAGCTTTTTTTTAAACAACAAAAAAAAAAGAGTTTAGAGTTTACTTGTTTATGTTTGACAAGAAAATACTCATCAATAAAAAAGTTCACTGTGTAGTTTGCTGATGGGGGAAAATTAGAATTTTGTAAGAGCGATAGGAAGGTGGATGGGGTTGAAGTGGGTTTGCGGATTAGGCACTAAAACTAATGCTGTGGATGGAAGGAACCTGTATCATAGGTCTTACGTGATTGGTTAAAACAGTTTGCCTTGTTCACTGACTAGATCTCTTTGGTTAGGTTCACTAAAGGCACAGGTGAGTGATCACTCATAGATGAGATTTCCTTTTCAGCTAATGATAAGTCAGCTGCTTTATCATACTTGAACACAGCATTCAGCATTGACAGATTTTCAAACTTCTCAAACATTCATCCTCTGGATCACCCAGAGAACTTCTGGTACACACATTTCTGAACTCAAACCCAGAATCTCTGATTTGCCAGGTTCAGAGTAAAGTCTTAGAGGGGGCATTTCTAAAATGTTCAAGTTCTCAGAAGAAGTTGCATCTGACCCAGGGTCTATGCTCGGATAATCCTATCATAGGTTTATGATGCTCTAAATGATAAAATGATGTTTTTATACCTCTTTGATATCAACCTCCTCTTAAGATGGAACTACCCATGATTCCCTCACTCTCAGGCAGGACAGAGGTATTTTCTGAACAAAACCTTCTGATTCCAACAGTAGCTTGCAGAAGAGACTATTTTTAAGGAGAAAGAGTGGGGAAAAAAGCTGTTTGTGGAATCTAAAATCAACATGGTTTCATTCCCTCTATTTGTTCATTTCTTTTCCATGGAAAGAATCAGTACTGAAATTTGACTCACCTTTATAAAAATAGCATTATGTCTTGATTCAACCTCGTTTGCTTTTATTGTTTTTATTATATCAGAGTGGGATTACTAACTTTATAATAAGAATATGCTAAGATTTCTTATAAAGTGGTTGTACTATTTTGTATTTTTACCAGCAATATATAAACTCTAGTTGCTCCACATCCTCATCAGGTCTTGGAATTGTCAGTTTGTTTTACTTTCTAACAGATGTATAATGTTATTTCATTGTTGTGTTAACATGTATCTCCTTATAAATAATGATATTGAGCATCTTTACATGTTTTATTTGCCATCTGTGTATTATCCTCTGACAAAATACAGATTCACATCTTTTGCTTATTTTTTTATTGGGTTGGTTTTCTTACTATTGATTGCTGAGATTTATATTTGTTTCTTGATAAAATCCTTTGTAAATTATATAAGATGAAATTATTTCCCCCAGTCTGCAACTTAACTTTCATTCCTTTAGTAATTTCTGTGCAGAGAAAAAATTGTAATTTTTACCATTTACTAACATTTTTATTTGTAAGAATCATGATATTGCTGCTCTAAGAACTCCTTGTTTAAGTCAAGCTCATAAAGATTTTCTCCTGTGTTTTATTTTAATAGCTTTATAGTTTTACATTTTATATTTGGGCCCATGACACATTTTAATTTCTGTATAAGGTATGTATATTTTAAGGTTTACCTAAATGCATGTAAGCATCTATGCACCTTTTGTTGAAAAGACTAACCTTTAGTCATTGAATTGTATCTACATTTTTGACAAAATCCAATTGACTGTACTGTACTTGTATGAGTCTACTTCTAGATTCTCTATTCCATTTTAATGATCTGTGTACACTGAAATTTTCACCAATACCACACACTTTTGGTAAATGTACTTTTTAAATAAATCTTTAAACATGGGGAGCATGACTTTTGAAGATAAGCCACTGCTTCAGCTGAGGCAGTCCTCTGAGAGGGGCACTCAGGGAACTGGAGTGGTGATTACTTTATCTCTGGAAAAGAATGGCCAGGGTCTTGCAGCAGCTTGCACACAAGTAAATGCACATTCCTAGATGATCCTCAGAATTAAGGAAGTGCAACTAGTGTAAGCAATGGTATGTCTTTTAGTATAAACAGATTCGATATAAATGGATCTATAGTACCACCATGCATCAAAACTGCAAATATATGAAATCCTAATGTAAAGCATACAGCATATAGAGAGGATTAAATGAGAGTATAATGTACTGCTATTTGTGGGGGCATGCTAAGAATTCTGGGCTAAATGAGAGAGCTGCTATCCTAAATCAAACAATGAAAATGTCACAGAGGTAAGGTGTAATATCAATGTGTTACTTCAATTACATAAGACATTTGTTCAAAATCTTCACAACAATCTTAGAGGTTACCACATTCTTTGACTTACCTTCCTGATAATTTCATCTTTCAAAAAGTATCAGGAACCGGGCACAGTGGCTTGTGTCAGTAAGCTTCAGCCTATGAAGCAGCCGGGGCTAGGGATAGCGGTTCGAGTCCTGCCTGGGCCTGGTAGCGAGACCTAGTTCCAAAGAAATAGCTGGGCGTGGTGGCGCGTGCCTGTAATCCCAGCTACCTGGGAAGCTGAGGCTGGGGATTGCTTGAGTATGTGGTACCCCGGGCAGCATGAGCCCACAGTTCCACGGGCAAAAATAACGAGACCTAGTCTCAAAAAAAAAAAAAAAGTATCAGGAGTGAAGAGAACTGCTATACTACACTCAATCCTGACCAGCAAGGAAGGCTTTCTTGGTGATCCTTATAGTATAGAAATCTCTTAACAAATATATGAAATAAAATGTAGTCTTTACCTTCCTGAAGATAAAAGGATTAAGTCATCCTAGAATACATAATAGGTAAAAAAAAATTGGTCATAAGAGGCATTTAGTAATTGAGGCTTTTGGAAAACACCTTCAAAAAGTTCACAAAAGTATCACTATAACCCCAAGGTCAGAGGCAATAAAAAGAACATAAGGATTTTTTTTTATTGTGAAACTGAAATTTTTAACTTTGAACTATAATAATTACCTGCTGAAACCAATATACAACATGCAGTTCTCTGATGAGTCTATTTTGAAGCAACACATACAAAAGATGTTTGAAAGGACTCAGACCATGGTGAATAAGAAAGTTATAGAAACCCTGTAAAAATCCAGAACAAACTGAGGAGTGTCCAATGATGAGGACCACAAAAAGGGTTTTATCCAAACCCACAGTCTGAAGCAAAAAGATGAAAGAAAGCAGAAACCGAAGGCTCAGAGATGACCCTGTTAAATGATAATAGAGAAAAGGCAGAGCTACTCAATTGCTTCTTTTTTTCTCTGTCAGGGAACATGATCTTCTAACTGAGAAGGGTATGAGAGAGCTCACAGAAAATATCTTGAAGCTCAGTGAAGAGAGTGTGAGAGAACCTGAAACTGGATGCCCCTCCCCCGCCCTTGGGTTGCGTCAATTAAACCCCCTGAAGATGCAGCTGGGAGAAGACTTGCAATAGGAGACACAGCTGGAAGAGGATTTGCACTAGGAGACTGACACGTGAAGCTGAGAGCTCAGAGGTGTGAGTACCTGGAGGACACAGGAGCAGAGTCTTCCAGAGAGGAGAGAAGAGAATGGCAGGCTGGTAAAGAGTAGCCTGAGTGACCAGGCTGGGCAGAAGGCCCCTGGAAGAGTGAGCTGGTGGTGGCGAGGAGTCATGGTGACCAGCGGAAGAGTGACCAGTGTGGAGAGTGTGATGCCGCAGCAAGGCGTCCTGGAAAGCTGGTAACTGGCAATGGCCAGGAATTTGGAAAGCTGATTTGTGTATCAGCAATTGTGGAAGAAGCACCTTGAAGAAGAGGAACAGCTCTGGATACTGGAGAGAAGAAAAGACTCCAGAGAAAGACTGGACTTTGCAGAGTGCCAACCTCTGAGTCATGAAGGGGCAAAGGGGCACCATCTTCAACTGTGTATTTGGGGCCTTTGGGACAGTAAATGGTGACTGAAGATAGCTGCTACTTGTGGCTTTAAGGACTTTTCGTTTTTCCTGTTGAACTCCCTTGTTAATAAATCCTTTGTTAAACTGCATTTTGAGTGGCAACTGCCATGTGGGGGGTGATACGGGCCTGTGGGACTTGTAAGTTGGAGGGCTTTTGCCCCTTTTTTGACCTGATTTCAAACCTAGTACATGGGCTTTGCAAGCTGAATAAAAGATCAGAAGCCCCAGAACCAATAGTTCTGCCTCTCATCTCAGTGAAACAGAAAATAGGACAGGTGCCAGGAATCCAAGTCAGGCAAAAAATATAGATGTTCTACAAGGAGGAGAAATGAATTATGGAATCTATAGAGGAAGCAGACCCAACATGGCTTTTTGCAATTTTCTGGAATGTATTTTATATAAACATGGGTGAACTAATCAGTAAGACTGGCTAAAGACTAACTTCATTTTCTCATGGAGCTAAAAATAGGCAGAATACTAGCACAATATTTTGTAAAGATGTTCATAGTATTCATTTGAAGAAGATGGAGGGATGTTACTGAGTTTGGAAACTAACTAAAAGGATTCATTACTGTCAGACTTGCATTCAACTGACTGTTAGTGGATCCATGTTCACGACAGGGTATAGGGTAAATGAGTTATCAGGGTTTTCACACCTTTCCACCATTAGTCTTTATGACTGGCACCTGTGGTATTATACCCTCCCCATGATTGTACACACCTGGCTCAATGGGTGCGTGCATATTTAAGCGAACATGCCTGGGCATGGGAGGGAGGGGATAAAAGGGCAATATCACCCAGTGGGGAGGAAAGAGACTCAAGTGGCTCTTTCCTTGTCAACTGACTTTTCCCTGTTTACGATGAAAAGTTCTGTGAAGATAAATGTTATATGTTTCTTCTTTAGCTCCTAGAACTGATGATGAACCTACCTGGATTGGGACAGTTGCAAAACACAGGAAGAGCTTTAAAGCTCTAACATAGCTCTGCATGTGTCCTTGTGTTACTTAATACATTTTTTTGGTGGTGGTAGTGTATATGATGACAGTCTAAGGCATAGTAGAGCGAATATTATGAAAAGAATAAGAATACACAATTCTTAGAAGAGGAAATATAAGATGTTCAAATTCTCTAGAAATGGAAGCAATTCATACCAATTAATATTCTGAAAGTGTGAGGAAATGTTATCCGTCTACACATTGGCATGAATATACATTGATAGCACAATTTTGGAGGACAATTTTGGCATTTATTATCAAGGTTTTGAATGTACATACTTTATAAGCAGCAATTCCACTTCCATGTATCTAACCTACAGAAATATCCACACATTTACCCAGAATCACGTACAAGATACACACCCTGATAATGAAACAATACATTAGACAAAAAGATGAGTAATATATATAGATAGATATTAGTAGGGAAGGAGTCTAAAAATATTACAAAATGGGAAAAGCAAATTTCAAATTTCAGAAAACAAGTACAATATGATACCCCATAAAATGGACTATTTCCAGGAGTGAAGAAGTTCATGGGATCTTAAAGATTACATCTTAGAAGTAGGTGTAATGTGGATGCTAAAAATGGAACACAAGTTTAAGTCCTATTAAGAAAAGACTTGGTAGGAGAGATATGGTCACAGTTGTCAATGGGAGTTATGAAGATTGACTAAATCTAAGCTGGTTGACCAGTAAGAAATACTGAGATCTTTTATTAAACAAGAACACCTGATTTCTCTGAACTGATTTCCTTTGAATACCACACAATTAAGCATTTAACATGATGTGAATAATCTTATTGTTGTTCCCATCATATTACTAGCTTCTTACAGGCAAGCACCACAGATCATATTTCTTCATTCCCCAGAAAAGTTGGAGTAGAACTAGGCATATGAAAGGCATTTAGTAAACATTGAACAGAAATGCAATGTTTTAAAATGGAAGATAATGCAGTTCCTGCATCCTTTACTCTGAAGTTCAGAAAGATCATTGACAAATTCCAAGGAGATTCGGGGAAGGGGTTGAACCTATATACCACTTGATTTTTTCATTTGCTCCCTTGATATGACCTTGCTTTCTCAGATTTTTTTTTAAGCAGAGTGCAGCAGCAATTTTAATGATTCACTACTGTAACTCATTAGTCAAGGTTTTGTGTGCAGAGGTTTTTATATTACAGGTGGCAGAAATGGCTAAGACATCTGTTAGAGTATGAGAGGAAATTATCCATCAATTAGAAACAACTGGGGAAAACAGCTATTTAAAGATGGAAACCCTTTTTAGAATTTTATGAGTATTCAGACGTACAGTTTTTTTTCTCGGTATTAAAAACCCACTCAAAGGACTAATTTCAGCCTCTCAGAGTATGAAGGAGGCAATATATCCACTGAAACAGAGGCAAAGAGGAATGAGTATGCAACACTTTGTTTCTGTGAATCCTCCTTAAACCTACCTGTGTTCTGTGGCTTGCCTCAGAACTAGCCAATACACTTTTTAGAAATATACATAAATATATATGCCCTGCTCTTCCTTGCCTATAGCACCAAATTCATGATGTTTTTTAGGACTTTTTATGACACATGGCTAGAATGAAAAGAACCTGCCTATAACCATAGGAAAAAAACATTTTTTTTTTTTTTTGAGACTAGGTCTCACTATGTTGCCCAGGTTAGTCCTAATCCTGCAGACTCAAGTGATCCCCAGCCTCAGTCTTCCAGGTAGCTGGGATTACAGGAACCTACCACCATGCCCAGCTGCTCTTTTGAGACCAGGTCTTGCTATGTTGTCCAGGGTAGTCTTGAACCCGCGAATTCAAGTGATCTCTGGCCTCTTGCCTCCCAGCGCTTGGATTAGAGGCGCCCACCACCATGACTGACAGAAAATACGTTTTGAAACATGAATGACTTGTTTCGTATGTACTATTATACTTTTAAAAATGTTTTATCTAGTTCAGTTAACCAGGGGTTTAGGTTAGAGGAGAAAATATATTTTAGTACCTGATTGCTGAGATGCAAAAGTAAGATCTGGACATTTGTCATTATGAGGATGGACATAATTGTTACTCAAGGAGCCAGGTGAGGAACTGACTGTGTATGCCAATAGAATAATGGTGAACTTATAAAAAGCTATTTACAAAGTGTGGTGAAGAGTAAGGAAAGCCACAGGAGATGATTAAGTACCTAGGAGCTAGTGATAGAAGCACTAAACCTGAAGGAGCAGGAGAGAGGCGTGGCAGCCAGAACCCATGGGATGTAAAGGGCCACCCATTAGTTACCCTCATGAAAGAAATAACCTGCAATCCAGTCAGGACACACAAACCTCACCCTTAAGGAACCTTCCCACCTCCTGGTAGTCCCTCCTACCAGTCATACCCAGCTGGAGACAGAGGCCAGGAAGCAGGTGAATGCTGTTCATATCATCCATATAGGTCAGCCTCTGGAGACACAGTGGGAAGCATGTGGGAAAGGTGGGAAGCATGGAGAGTGGGTTTAGAAGGGAAAATGGAATACTGACATAACAGATGGCCTTACTCCACATGCACTTTTGTGGGCACTTGGACTTTGTTATTTGCCAAATTTAATTTATTAAACATAGAAAATATTGGCAAACCACCTACTTGTCATGCACCTGAATATTGTTGCTATATTTGGGGAAGTTTTCATGCTCAGAGCCTTGGCGTTCCAGAATACAGACAGAAAACTTGCTTCCCCAACCCCTCACTTACAGTTGGTATTAATACACAATACAGAGTGTATTAGTTAGACATCTCCAGGCAAGCCAGATTCCAGCCTGAAGGAGAAAGCTTTGCACAGAATCCATTTGGATTCTGAGGGTGGTGAGAAGTGATTGACTTTCAGTAGGGGTTCTGTGGCTGAGCATGAACACTACACTGCACATTCATAGCATATACATTTTGTCTTCCTCAACACTTCCTGGCTTATAGCTCCCCAAAATGTTGCAGTTTCCTGTTCTGACAAAGTGATAAAGGTAACTCTTGGTACATGAATAAGAGACTTTTTGGGAAGCACCTAACCATGTTAGCAGGTTGGAAGGGCAATCAGTCAAGATGTTAGAGAGTTTCTCCCCGCTCCCAAACTCTAGGGAGAGCAGAGGACTGAATCAGTTCTCACTGGCCAACAAGTTAATCAATAATCATGCCTATGTGACCAAACCTCCATTAAAAATTCAAGAGGACAGGATGTGGGGAGATTCTGAACTGGTGAGCACAGGAAGGTTTAGGGAGAACGATGCTGCTGAAGAGGGCATGAAAACTCCACATTCTTTTCATACCTTGCCCTGTGCATCTCTTCCCAAATGGCTGTTCCTGAACAATACCTTTGTGAAACATCAGGGATCTAGTGAGTGAGTGGGTTCCCTGGGTTCTGTAAGCCACTCTAACAAATTAACCAAATCTGCAGATGGTGTCCTGGGAAACTCGGACTTGGTGCCAATCAGAAACACAGGTAACAAACCTGAGTGTGCAACTGGTTTCTAAAGTGGAGGGTAGTCTTAGACTTAGCTCTTAAACTGTGGAACCTGATACAATCTCCAGATAGGTGATTCTAGTGATTCTATCCAGATAGATAGGTCAAAATTGAGGTGGAATGAGTTGAATTCTGGGAAATGCTGCAAGTATCCTAAAATGTCTTGTTAGACTGGGGAGGCCTCCAGACATCCACACTGGAATTGGGTCCAGGAGTTCCTTCAAACCAGCAGTGGCATTGCTACTGGAGGCACTGAGAGCTTTAATAAAGTCAAGTTCCTGTAAACACCTAGTTCACCCTATCATGGGTGTCAGTGTTTGCAGCTATAGCAGTCAGCAGGCAAATGAAGTCTACAGTTTCTGGAAGTCTATCCTCAGGCCTGATCTACTTTTGCCATAGTTTTCTGAGTTATACAAAAACCTTTGTACTAAATTGTTTATCTGCTTAATCAGCCAGTCACTTTCTGATGTTTATAACTACAACCCCTAAAATATATGGTACTTTTATTTTCCTTTCTACTTCTCATTTCTTATTCTATTTATCTAAATCAAACACTTAATAGGATATAGCCATGAAAGAGACAGAATAAGAAATATTCTGACTAGCTCTGCTTTCTTTCTGGAGCAAAAAGTGCTGGTATGCACATATTTGCATCTGAAAAACACACAGTAGATTGAAATTGTGACCTTAAGAAATCTAGATGTGATTTGTTTTGTGAAATGCCTCTACTTTATAAATAATTAAGCATTGCAGTAAAAATCATTTCTCAAGCATCCTAGTTCTTTCACTTCTCATATATACATGATATATACTACAGACAACTTTGTTAGAGATATGCAGACTAGAAGAACCCATTTATTCAAGCTCTAGCTCTGCTACCAATATGCCATGAAACTTTGGGCAAGACCTATTTCTCTAAGACTCCTTTTCCATGTTCAGAAATGAGGGACCTAAAATGTGTAACTTTGAGCACTAAAATCCAATGCTCATGCATCTTTTTAAAATAAAATCTTGAGTAAATACACTAAGGTTTTCTGGGTTTTAGGTTTTGAAAGAAAACAAATCTGAATTTGCAAATCAATTTTAGGGACAGGGCTCTTGATTCAGTGAGAATGGCGTGAGAAAACTGACAGAGAAACTCATGCCCTATTATTTTTATAATTTGCAAATCTTTCTAGCTTCACTAACTATAAAATTCCCAACCGTTAGTGACCTAGATATTAATTAATGATTACTTGCCTGTCATAAAACAGAGAAAGCATGACAAAAATAGATTTTTTAAAGTGGCTGTTGAACTTACAATAAAATAAGATGGAACAGGAGGCTCACAATTTGACTTTGCTGGTTTTCCTCAAACATATGGAAAAGATAAATAAACTACAAAAAAGAAATAACCTTGCAGAGTTCAAAGGAAAAATGTACTGCTTCTATGTATGAGAAAAATCTTCAGAATATCAAAGAGTAAGTCGGGCTGAAGCAATGGACCTGCTGGTGATCAGGCCTACTTTGAGATGGTGCCAGCTGCATGGTCAGGGATTTAGTGCACTGGAGATGGGGACATGAATTAGGCTGCCTGAGCTATGATTTAGGAGAGATGTACCTGGGGGAGATGAGAGAACACAGATCCAGCCTTAGACCCAAGAGAAGAACCAAGTCATTCATTGACCTGGTAACAGGATCTGAGATGTCTCTGACATCACCATATTACAGAGACATCATCATGAAAAAGGAGGAGATTGAATGAATGGGTGCCATTTTTCCTGCCCCTGCTTATATGAAAAGCCTCACATTACAAATCCTAGCATGCCAAAAAACAAGTTCTTGGGTGGGGGTGGGAGCAGCTGGGAAGAAGTGAGGTAAAGGGAGGTGGAAGGAGAGCAGCTAGAGAGAAGAGACAGGTGGAAAAGAGACTTATAGGGACATATGTGAAGAGATACTTGGAGAAGAAAAATGAACCTGAAAGACAGATGGGGAGGCCTCTCCATGGCAGAGACAATGGCGGTCATTATCTTGCCTCCATGTTCAAGTATGTGTTTTGTGTGGATTATATTCCAACTCTCTGGGATCTGCTTAACCCCTTTTTGTGGTTCCCTGTCAGAGATATCTTTGTGTGGCAAACCTTCAGGCCTTAGCAGCCCTGCTTTGGGCTGTTTATTACCCACAAAAGGATGGGTAATTTTTTGAGTTTTATTGAGAAACTGTTATTTGAAATTTTTCCTCTCCCTATGTATACCAATTCTACTTTAAAAAATCTTTCACTAGGAGTATGCCTCCTTTGCCTTTGCACATGCAGATAATTAGACTCCTTTTAAAGGGTGCATCTCTAAAAGTTTGGGGTCCCCGGTACGTTTTGGTTACACGCAAGCAACCAGGCCAAGATCCCTGAACTGCCTCCATAGCATTTGGCTGTGAAATAGAATTTCAGGGGGTCAAATAAATAAACAACCACAAAGTCAACGCATTTTTTTTTTTAGACTAGGTCTCACTATTTTTGCCTGTGGAATTGCAGGCTCACGTTTCCTGGGGTACCACAGACTCAAGCAATCCCCAGCCTCAGCTTCCCAGGTAGCTGGAATTACAGGTGTGCGCCACCTGTATTTTTTTGGGGACTAGGTCTCGCTACGTGCCCCCGGTGGGACTCAAACTGCAATCCCTGGCCCTGGCCGTGGCTTCCTAGGCTGCCACCTACAGGCATGCGCCACCATGCCCAGCTTGAACACATTTAGAGGAATAGACACAGAGAGCAAAGAGAAGAAATAAGCAAACCAAAGATAAACAACAAAAGCATTTCAATTCAAAATAATTTTGAAAATCACAATTCCAAGATCCATGAAATCTAATACGTAAAGTGTACCATCAATAAATTGTGAAATGAGAATATCAGTTCACTGCAGAAATTAATTTTAATGAACAATATAACAAATTGGTTTAAACAAGGGAACTCAAAAAGATAAGAAAATAACTCTGATAAAA
This sequence comes from Uropsilus gracilis, assembly GCA_004024945.1. Lineage (NCBI taxonomy): Eukaryota > Metazoa > Chordata > Mammalia > Eulipotyphla > Talpidae > Uropsilus > Uropsilus gracilis. The sequence continues at coordinate 19,630 of PVHY01016053.1, forward strand.
AGAACTCAGTGTTATGGAAGAAAAAGGAGGAATAAATGAAACAAGAACAGATGAATATACAAAATAACCAAATAGAACTCTTGGAAATGAAAAGGTAGTCCTTGAATTTTTAAAAACATTAGATGGAATGAACTCTGATGACTTAGTAAAGAAAGTACTTGTCACTAGGAAGAACAAAATGAGAAACTCACCCCAAATTCAACACAAAGAGTTTAAATATACAAAAGAGTGGTTACATGCACATAACATGACCAGGAAAAGAGAATGAATTAAATGACAGAAAAACAAAATAAGTTGCTTATCATAAAAGTAATAGCTGCAAATTCTCCAAAGTAAAAGAACTCCTAAGATTGAAAGTTTGCTCTTAGTAACAGAGTGATAAGTAAAAATAAACCTCTAACTAGGAACATTATGATAAGACTTGGAACATAAAGGATAAAAGAAAATCCTAAATGTGCTGAGTGAATAAATAGACTGTTAAATCCAGCTAAAGCACAATTTGAGTGATGAGAAAAATAAGAATGTTTTCAAATACACAGAACCAAAATTATTTATAATCCAGAGCTCTTCACTGAAAGAACTTCTGCTTTACCAAGGCTACTTTTCCATGCCTCTTCTTTAGCAGTTCTTCTTACTCTTTTCCCTGCCTATGCCATTCCTAGTGATCTGATCTTGTCATGTGACTCACCCTTTCCTTCCAGTTTCTCTCTACTCTTCCTCACTTTACTCCTCCCCTATTCCAAGCTGAACTTCTTTATCTCCATAGCACAGTCACCAGTAATTGCACTCTCCTGCAACTTACCAACTTAACCAGCCAACCATGCCCCTGCAACAGAGTTTCTGTGATCTCCTTCCCTAAACCCTGCAAGTTGGGCCACCTAAGAGTGGGAGCATAGAAAATGTTTCCCTGTTGTCCTTCATACCTTGAGTTTGTGGAGAGCATAGAGTGGAGATAAGAAATATAAATGCCATATATATGGAATATAGAGAACCCAATCCATGGGTGAAAGGCAAACCTTTAAACCAACCTTTGAAAGCTGATTATAGATGTGAGACCTTGGAGGGAGAGGAGTGAGAACAAAATGGGGAGAGAACACACGGACTATGGTGGAGGACTGTGGGTGCTTTGATGGTGGGTGCACTATGGTGACTACACTTGCATGGGGAGATCCTATACTTCCAAGACACTAATGGCATTCCAAATCCAATGGCACTTTAGTAAAATTTTTTAAAAAGAGAATGGTAGAAAAGAAAGGAGGCATTCCAGATCACGCACAGAGAGCCATGACAGGAGGAAACAGGATCCCAATTATTGCTATAATGAGCCCTTACATCAAAGTATCTCCATCTACAACTGCGTGTGTGTGTGAGAAAGAGAGAAAATGAGAGACAGAGATGGAGATAGAGAGTGAGACTGAGATTTTGCAGCTTTTTAACACATGTTTCAAATCAGGAACAGCTAATGCAATGTCACTTTAGTTTCCTGGCAATCTTGGAAAATTGGGCTTGGTGGAATTTCCCATCTACCCAAGAGTCATTTTCATTTGCACTGTGAAAAGGCCATAAAGAGGGATCCTCCCACATGGCAGTACATCAACCTAAAGCCTGATCTTTCCCCAGTCTTATTGGTCAAAACTTCAATTCTCTACATTTAATCAACAAACTCGATCCGTGCTCTGCATGCAGAAACAGCCTGACTTAATAGGTGCATCTTATTTTCATTTTCAAAGGTTTTCATGTTGCTTTGAGATTGGAGTTTACCCACAGAGGTTTTTGCACTAATAATTATTTCAGGCCTGATAGCCTATAGAACCAATTTAATGGCCCATTAACCCCATCTAACAACTTTTAAAGAAGCAACTCTGACATAAAACTAAGGTCATTTCTGATGACTTTGGCACAAGTTTAATTTCTCAAAAGTATTGTGTAAGAAAAGAAAACTTTCAAATATGATAGGAAGTAACAGATATTTCTGAAAAATTAATGAGAAGTATAAGTAGATGGCATCTCTAAAAAGTGAAGTAATTTGAGAGTTCTGGACTTCAAATCTTTTTGCAAATGAAATTTCTTTTTATAGTATTTATTTCCCTTTAATTTGATTATAAAGATAATATAGGAAAATGTAGAAAAAGAAAAATCCACATTTGGGACATTGTTTTAGAGACAGATATGGTTTACTTTTGGAATCTACTATGTTTAACCTTTTTCCCTATTAATAAACATAATTAGCTTAAGATATCATAAATTTCTCTTATGAACTCTAATAATGTTGATAAGGAGTGACTTGACTGGATGGGCAGACAAAGCCTCCGGTAGTGATGCAGTTGAAAGTTGTATTGGGCACCATACTGTCCTGGAGGGCGGGGTCTGAGAGAAAGACCCAGGAGAAGAAATAAGTGCAAAAAGGTTGCATAAAAAAAGGAAAGGTTGCAGAAAAAGAGGATAGAGATGTGGGAGACTCAAGAATGGCAGGCAGGCAGATAAAGAGGAGCTGAAGTGGCCAGGAAGGGCAGAAAACCCCCCAGAGTGAGTTGGTGATAGTGAGGAGTCATGGTGGGAGAGTGGCTAGCAGAGGAATAGCCAGTGTAGAGTCAGATGCTAGAGTGTCAGGCTGGGAGTGACCAAGGGCTGCTGAGTGCAGGCCTGGTGCATGTGGCCAGACACTGCTGAAGGCAGATGTGGAAAAGGAAGTCTGTGGCACTAAAACAAGGTGGCATGTAAAGCTGGTACCTGGAGAAAGTCAGGGATTTGGAAAGCTGATTTTGCATCAGTACTTGTTGGAAAAGTTTGAAGAACCTTGGAGAAGCTGAGCAACTCAGAATGCTGAAGAGAGAAGCAAAGAGAAGCTAGAAAAGAAATACCGGATTTTGCCAAGTGCCTGCCTCATGTTTGGAAAAGAACATCATCTTGGACATGTGTTTGGGACTTTCAGACTAAATGGTTATTGGGGTAAAATAACTGACCACTTGTGTCATTAAGGATTTTTTGTTTTCCTGGTTAATTTCCCTTGTTAAATTGCATTGTGACTCTGGTAACTGCCACACACAGTTGGAAAGAACCTGGAAGAATCTGGGTGGCAGAAGCTGCATTTTAAAAATGCCACTTTTTTCCCTTTAGTTTGTTGATTGGAAGCTTCTGCCCTATTTGCACCTGATATCAATAATCACAATATATATTATCTTATGATTGCATAGAATTCCAATATATGAATGTACCATCATTTGCTTAACTATTGCTCTTTTGTAATAAATACCCTTCTACAAAAAATATTTTATGTGCACCTTATATTATTTTATATAATATATATTATTATTTTTAAAAAATAATTTAAAAAATTTTTGTGGGAAGAAAACAAGTGACATAGATAGGTATACATATTACAGTACCAAAATTACAAAATTATAACCATGCAAAGTAATGTATTATTTACTGATGTGTGATTTAAAAGTTTCAAATACTACTGGCATGGCAAACATCAATTCCAGTGTACTAATTATTATTTCGGGGAATGTGTAATGGGGAATAGGATAGCAGAGATATCCACAGAGAATGTCAACTATCTCTGTGATAGTTGATCTTTTTTTTAAATTTAATTTACAATTTTTTTGTATTTGCATATATATGTGTATTTATATTTATATTATATTATTGCATTATTGTGTACCCCGGAGCTTTCCCACTTCACCAACACCTGTTAACCATCCTGATCTTTTGTGCTCTTCACTTCCCCTGCCTTCTTCCCTCTCCTCCTCTCTCGCTCCATTGTTCAGTCCTATTGGTTGTTTTTATTTTTTCTTGTTCGTTTGTTTGTTTTTCCCTAGATCCATCATATAAGTGAGACCATCCTGTACTTCTCTTTTTCTTTTTGACTTATTTCTGCTAATATGAGTCTTTCTAGTTCCATCCTTGTTGCTGCGAATGACATGTATTTGTCCTCCTTGATTGATGTGTAGTATTCCATTGTGTATATATACCACATTTTTTTTTAGCCAATCATCTGTTTTGGGGCATTTGGTTTGTTTCCAAATCTTGGTATATTATTATTTATTTTTTGAGACTAGGTCTCACTATTTTTGCCTGTGGAACTGCAGGCTCACATTGCCCGGGGTACCACAGATTCAAGCAATCCCCAGCCTCAGCTTCCCAGATAGCTGGGATTACAGGTGCATGCCACCACACCCAGCTATATTTTTTTGGAACTAGGTCTCGCTATGTGCCCCTGGCAGGACTTAAACGTGATTCCTGGCCCCAGCCTTGGCTTCCTACGCTGCCGCTTACAGGCATGTGCCACCATGCCTGTACTATTATATTATTTATATATATTATATTACTATATATATATACATATATATATATATTTTTTTTTGAGACTAGGTCTCACTATTTTTGCCGGTGGGACCGCAGGCTCTTGTTGCCCAGGGTACCACAGACTCAAGCAATCCCCAGCCTCAGCTTCCCAGGTAGCTGGGATGACAGGCGCGCACCAGCACGCCCAGCTATTTTTTTTTTTTTTTTTTTTTTGGAACTAGGTCTCGCTACGGGCCCCAGGCGGGACTCGAACCGCAATCCCTAGCCCCGGCGCTTCATAGGCTGAAGCTTACAAGCACGAGCCACCGTGCCCGGCGTACTATATTGTTTTTAATAGAGAGTATTGAAACTTTTCTTTCCGAAGGCTGGAGTAGCTGACTTGAGAAAGAGCTTACAAGTTTTGTTCTATCTTAGACTCTCCCAAGTGTTGACTTCCTAGTTCACAGTAGTGTCAATTCTGGAAGGTTCAATGTTAGCAACTAGGATGGCTGCATCATACATAACAAACTCATGATTAGCAAAGTCTTTATTCCCATCTTGAAACCCATGAATTAGTTTGTCATTCTATTCAAACCAATGTAAAATATTTCTGGACTCACTCACATGTCTTTTTTTTTTAATGCAGCTGAAATTAATTTTGATTTGTTTAATACGAGGCTGAGAAACTAAGCTCTTAGAACTGTTATTTTTAGAAGTTTAGTGGCTGTCCTTGTGCTTTTCCAAGCACAAGAGACCTTAATTTTATCATATCTACAATGTACATTTTAATTAACTCCATAGTTGAACCAAGTAGAATTCTATAACACTTAATTGAATTTTGAAGAAACCTGATGGGCATTTTAATACACAGTCCAATTCTATTTAGTGTGAGTCAGAAAAAGGACATCTTTGGCTTATAAAACTTTCACCCTTATATTAGCAATCTTTCTTAAATCCCAGCAGGCAGAAGATGAAGTCACTTTGGACCAAAGCCTAAGAACATAATGACTTCAGAACATAAAATTTTCACTTAGGGAGGAGTTCGTTGTAGTCATCCTAACAAGAAGCAGAATGTAAACTCCCCTGGACATTAGTGAAAGTTCTTATGTTCAAATAGCCCAAAAATGGGGTAAAGATAGAGTTCTCTCCTGTTTATCTGTTTAATTTTGTTGTTTTTCTTTTATTGGTGTTTTTGATAGTACAATATCTAAATGCATAATCATGGGCCCCAGTAATTCTCATGATTTCATCACTATTAAAAAGGGAGAAAATGCATGTTCATCCCAGCTGATCTAACTACTGTTAAAGTAAATCTGATTGATTAATAAAATCCTTTTCTCTGTGTATAAATAACAATTTCTGAATGTTTGGGGTTTCCAAGGTGCAGCAGCTGAAAATTAAATTTATAACTGATGGCAACAGCATCATAAGGTATGTGTGATTCACTTGTTGAAAACAAATAACTAGTGAAAATGGGCATAATGAAAGCATAGAATTTCCAAGTCCACTACTAACATTTTCAGCAGTCCTAACCCTAGAAAAATTAAAATCAGTTTTTAATAAAGGTCAATATGAAAGCAGCTCCATAGAACTTGATGTTTGTGGCAACTTTCACAATCATGGCTTGGTTTCTTACAAACATCAATGGTTTGATTTATAAAAATTAGATAATGCCACTTGGCTCTTTAATAGTTTACATGAGTTCAGACTAAAAGGATGCCAGAGAAATAAAGAGAAGCCTTCAGAAGGGCTGAGAGAGGAACCCAGAGGAATGTCAGAGGCTATACTGAGAGTCTGGGGGACTTGGGGAGGAATTTAGGCATCCTTGCCCCTCTCACATCTGAGCCAGAGCAAACTGTGGGGAGTACAGAGCAACTCTAAGAATAAAGTTCCCTCATGGTCTGCCTATAATTAAAAAAAAATAACTAGATTGTGCATTCTTCCATCATCCACTGGTAACTCAAAGTGAACTAGAGTTGGGAAATAAGGAAAAATGTCTTGTAGAGTATGTTGCTGTTACTATGGGAAAGATAGGTGGAATCAGAACCTAATGAGATGAGTCTGGGTTTATTGCCAATGCAACCAGGCTAAAAGGATGAGATCGGGCTTCTTGTTGGAGACAATGGATAATAAGTCACCAGAAACAGGACTCCATTTCTTGTCTCAGTGGAGAAGTTAGGAATCTCTGGGGGAGAGTCCATAGGGTTTCATAAACCAATGACAACATCCAAAGTACTTTGGATGCACTGCTGTCTTTTTCTCATTTGTATCCCATGAATTTCTCACATTACCAACCACAAGAAAACTCTTAAGAGAAAGGATGCCTGAAATAATGTGTAATTCCTAAGTTCCCAGGGAGTTCCCAAACTTTCAAGTCAGGAGTATCATGGTCTTTCTTTCTTTTCTTTCTTTCTTTCTTTCTTTCTTTCTTTCTTTCTTTCTTTCTTTCTTTCTTTCTTTCTTTCTTTCTTTCTTTCTTTCTTTCTTTCTTTCTTTCTTTCTTCCTTCCTTCCTTCCTTCTTTCCTTCTTTCTTTCCTTCCTTCCTTCCTTCCTTCCTTCCTTCCTTCCTTCTTTCTTTCTTTCTCTTTCTCTCTTTCTCTTTCTCTTTCTCCCTTTCTCTCTCTCTCTCTCTTTCTTTCTTTCTTTCTTTCTTTCTTTCTTTCTTTCTTTCTTTCTTTCTTTCTGTCAGGAATTTTAAATAAAATTCTGAGGGAATCAGGTTGTGAAGGAGTAGTTAACACACACAAAAGTGTGTCTCATTGTAGCCTGCTGTGCTGGTGGCTCACTTCATAGGCCCCACTTTGTTCTGCTTCTCTAGGGCTATTAAGAGATATGGAATGTTCCATGACTTATGGAGATGAGCATGTGTGAGCCAGTCCTACCCAGACCATGGTTAAGATCAACCATATGGGACTAGGAAGACCTTGTTACCCGCAAGCTTTCATTCTCCTCCCAGTAGCATACATGGCATTTCCAGGGGAAGAGAATACTGTCATGCAATTTCCGATCTAGTGAAGCTAGTATCTCCATACAGGTGAGTTAATGACCAAGACTACACCCTCTCACTTCAAATTCCCAGTGAATGATTTGACATAGGAGAAAGAATTCCACAGTGATACCATAGTGAAGTTTTAGAACCTCCACCTTCCAATATCTAGTTTTCCCTTCAGTATCACAGGAATGTGTGTTGCTAGCACAAATCTATTCCTCTGTGAGGGACATTAACTCCTGGAGAACCATCTCGGCTAAAAGCAACAGCTCTTCTATTTGCTGAAGCCAGTTTTGGCCTTGCGCATATTACAAGTCTGTAACCCTAAGGGTTCTGGTCCATGGAGGAGCAGCACCAGCTATAGGTCCAGTAGTCTGAGCCACTTGAGAGTTAGCTACATTCATAGAGGCATAGGGAGTTGTAGGGTAAGTGAATTGGTCAAGCTTTCGCCTCTATTAGCCTAGATAACCAGGACCTGTGGTATTACACTCTCCCCATGATAGTGTACATGCCTGGCCCAGTGGGTATGCATGTGTGAGTGGGCACACCTGGGCCTGGGAGGAAAGGATAAAGGCGTGGTGTCACCATGGGATGAGAGAGCACATGAAAACGCCAGAGAGGGGTACTGGGGGACTCCTCTGCCTCATGGGCCCCTCCCCACCCCCATCCCCCAGCCCTGGTCCAGTCCTGTCCTGCCCTGCCTTGCCTGGTGTGTCTGTGTAATTGCTAGAATGAATTAAAGCACCTAAGCAGATGGATGACGCGGTCACAAGTAGCGTCATGGTCAGGGTGCTTCCCTTACAGAAGTCCTTAGCTTTAGCAGATGGGGAAATCATTCGTGGAGGTGCCCTTTATCTCTCTTCTCAAGCACAAAAAAGTCCACATTTATCTCCACAGCTCTAGGGGAAACTTTGGAGCTGCTGGAAATGTAACAAGAGTTCTCCAGGTCTTGCGGTTAGACCTGCAATGTCATCAGTTTTCTGCTAAACTGAGGTAAGCAACAACTGCTGGGAACCCTATAATGTTAAGTGAGTGGTAGGTAGGGGTTCAGAATGCCTCCTTTCTTTCTTCTTTTTTTTTTTTTTTGGAAGTGAAATGATGAACTTTTAATTTTTTAATTTATTTTTATTTATTTATATATAAATTTCTCATCATTGCAATCCCAGGGGTTTATTCCCCCCCACCCTCTCCTCCCACCCATCCCCCCTTTCCCTCCTGCCCATAGTTGTGTGCTTCAGTTTGGTGCTTAGCTTGTTTTCTTTTCCTCATGGCTTTTGTTTATTTTTTTCATTATATCCCCTATATTAGTGAAACCATTTGACTTCTATCTTTCTCTTTTTGACTTGCTTCTGCTAGTATGATTCCTTCTAAGTACATCCATGTTGTCATAAAGTCATCGAATTTGTCATTCTTAATTGATGAGTAATATTCCATTGTGTATATATACCACATTTTTTTCATCCAGTCATCTGTTTTGGGGCACTTAGGTTGCTTCCATGTCCTTGCAATTATAAATAGTGCTGCGGTAAACATCCAAGCACAGGTGTCCCTTTGTACCCACATTGAGGTCTCTTTTGGGTCGATCCCCATGAGAGCAATTGCTGAGTCAAATAGTAGTTCCATTTGCATTCATTTGAGGGTCCTCTACACAGCTTTCCATAGAGGTTGGACCAGTTTACACAGAATGCCTCCTTTCAAGGAGAGCCAAGCTCCTGAGTTATAACTGGAAATTCCCAATGAGCTTCTTTGTTCTAGGTGCCACATTTATCATCCACTAGCTGGTAAAGAGAAGACCTGGTGATGGTGACTCCAGCAAGACAGAAATAGCAAGGAAGAAGAAATAAAGGCAAAGAGAAAGTTGAAAATAGGCAACTAAAGGAAATGCAGGGAAGAGAAGGAGAGAAGATTGAGAAAAAGCGGTTGTTGTAGTTGTGATCTTCCCACTATTTGTTTCACACCTTTTGAAGAAACAAGATTTCAGCATTAACTGGTGGATGTATTTATTTGCATTTCACAGAGACATAAAGAGTGGGAACTGAAGTGTTTCTGCCCAAGTACATATGGTGAAACAGTCAGGGATTTTCTCCATCTCTCATTTATCCTCTGGCCTTTAAAGATTAAAATACCTATTGATTAAACTTTAACCAATATGTGTTCTTTTAAACCACTCCTTCTCTGAGTTCCAAGGTGCAATATGTCATTGTGGTTCTGAAAAATTTCTGAAATAGGGAGCATTTATCAGTTTTGCCAGAATTGTACTGAAACATCAGAATAATAACATTAGTTACAGGACAATGAGCATTCGTTACAGTGAAAGAGAAACTGTTGAGATCACTGGACTCAATCTCTTCACTTTCTAGACAAGGAACTCTGGGTGCATCTAGAGAGGCTGAGAGGTTTATCCAAAATGACATGGCTTTGCAGAGAAAGCTAAACTACAATCTTGAAAACTTAATTTCCTAGAGAGTTACCTACCTGAGGCTTACCATACTTAGATTTGTTTCTTTTTTTATAGCCCATTCAAAGAAGTTAGCACTGCCAGAGTATTCCAAATGGGTGGACAACAGCAGAGAATTCCATGTAATCCAAAGCACTGATTTCTGGTGTTTCTTCAAAGGTATTTCTGGCTTTCAATCTGTTAACCATAAGGAATATTGAATTTAGCAAAGTACATCTAAGTTTTTTATGCAACATGTTAAGAACAGCTGAAACCAATTAAATGCTAATCAATTTTACCCTGTCTGATGCACAGTGGAAAAAAAATGTTCCAGAGGTCTCTCCACCCTGAGAAGTTCTTGGCAACGGGTCTTATACTACAGCCCCCTCCCATCTCCCTTAGTCATGTACACTCAGGGAGAGGCTGCCTGGCCAACTTCCTCAGATATTCCTCAGTCTTTTCCTCAGAAAAGACTCCAGTTCAGATTTTCTCCTTGAAATAAAAATTTGTCATTGGAAGAAGACATAGCAGGAACAGGTGTGAGATAGGAGGGACTGAGGAAGGTAATGAAGTCTACCCACACATAGTAATCCTTTGGGGCCATCTCATAAACCACACCAAGCACCTCCATTCCCTTATCTCTTAATGCTGCTTTCTCCAAGTCCCCACTCTCTTTCAGAAGAGACCAGCAGCAAAGTTGATTTTCAAATCCAACTTGGTTTGGGGCTTAAATTTGGGCTCTGCAGTTATTACACGTGATTTAGTAAGTAATTTAATCTTCTTAGGTCTCCGTTTACTTATTTGTTAAAAGGGAGTTATAATATCAGCCTTAACAAATTAAATGAGAAACTGTTTCTATAGGATCTGACACACAGTAGTGATGAGAAAATGCTAGCTTTATCTTGCCATGACTTATAATTAATTGTTCACATAGTAAGTGATAAGCAAATACTAGCTTTGTCTTGCCACGACTTATAATTAATTGTTCACATCTCAGTCACTTTTCCATTGGCCTAAATCAACAACATTACAGTGCGTGTTTATCTTTCTAACTGTTCTGCTATATCTGTCCCAGAATAACAAGAATATGTGTATTAGGAAGCCTGAGTCACTACCAATGTGGTCGGAGGAGGGAACATATTACCCGTGGTTCTGCTGGTGATTCTGAGTCCAAGGTACTATCTCTTTCTATACCTAAGGCCTAAAATTCTGAGAGCTTCTGGAAGAACCCAGTTCACCAGCTCTCAACATTTGTCTCTGTATGTATTCAAAACTAACATGAAAATTAATAAAAAAAAATCTCAACTAAAATTGGGGTCAAAAGGCCTATAGGGGGAGCTCTCACACTCCACCACTCCTTGCCTTGAATCCAAACAGGAAGTCTTCAATTACACTAAACAAAAATTAAGCCAGGCTTTGCAAACCCTGATAGGAAAGATTTCCTTCTGTCCAACTACAAACCCAGCGGATACACACCCCACAACTCAGCCAAGGGGAAGCCATCATCACCTTAATTCTTACTTTCCTCCAACGAACTGAGGAGCATCCCGTGCTGCCCTCCTATGTACCAATTTGCTTAGCCCCTTGGAGTATCTCTGCTTACAAGATGAGCTGTCACTTAATTCTTGAATCAATTAATAAAGTCCACTGGACCTTTGAAACTCTGTTTTTTAATACTTACCTGTATAAAATTATACACAAAGACAGAGAGAGATCTTAAATTGTACCTTAATTTTTAAAATTTTTTCTTTAAATCAACTCACCCTTTGATTTAATATTTACTTTATTAATCACTTAAAATATATTACTACTTTTGTGCTTTTATTTTTTTGTGTTTATGTGTAGGATAGGAGCAAGAAAGAAGGAAATGTGTACTTAAGTTAAATCAGCAAGTGTTTGTTAAGACTTAAAAAGATCTACTGACTTCTGCTTCTAGCAAATGGACTACATGTTAAAATCCTGAACATGAAAATAAAACATAAGAAGACTCTGAAATGTGCAGAGAAGAAAAACTTTGGCACCCAAGCAATGGCATGGTGGTAATCCCTGTTTTTTGTTTGTTTGTTTGTTTTTGCTTTTGTTTTTGTTTTCTTGTTTGCCTTGTAGCTCCTAGACACTGAGGAAATATGCAAGTCATGAATGCCAACTGTTGAACACAAAAGAAGCCCTCAACAAAGTCTGTCTTTCTGACCAAAAGACCAGGACATGGGCATTGTAGCAAGACAGAAAACTTTTAGACAAAACGCACTCCACTCTAGTGAAGCACCAAAGGAAAATCCATGTTTCAAGTACTCCTACCCTAGCAACTTCCTAGTGGGGACCCTAGATTTCCATAGTAGGACAGCTACAATTGGGTCCCCGAACTCCTCTGCTGGAGAGCAGCAGACCTTGTGAGGGCTTGGACTTCTATATCAGTAATAATGAGACACCCTTCAGAGTGAGGATGAGGTAGTATGAGAGGGAAGGTATCAGAGGAAGCCCAGCGAAAAGCCAGAATTTTCACCATCACTCTCTGGAAACCAGGACATCTCTATCACGGTGCCAGTTGGGACCAACAGGAGAATTCCCAATCCTCATTAACACTGTGGGTATCAGTGAAATCTGAGTAAGGGACCTAGACTTCTACTTCCACCTGGCAGTAACAAGGTGGCAGTCCTCTTATCCTGTCAGAGCAGTGTCCAAAAGAGCCAGTTAAGGTAGAAGACTTAAGATCTTGAGTCTCATATAATATGGAAATGTCCAAATCAATTAAAAATCACTCATCACACCGTCAACCAGGAGTATCTTGAACTGAATGGAAAAAGGCAACCAATAGATACCAACTCTGAGATAACAGAGATATTAGAAATATCTTACCAAGATTTTAAAGCAACCACAGTAATAATGCTTCAGTGAGCAAATACAGTCATGTTTGAAACATGAAAACTAGAATGTATCAGTAAAGCATTAGAAACCCTTAGGAAGAGGCCAGGTATGGTGGTGCATGCCAGTAAGCGGCTGCATAGGAAGCCACGGCTGGGGCCAGGAATTGTGGTTCAAGTACCACTGGGGGCACATAGCGAGTTCCAAAAAAATATAGCTGGACATGGTGGCACGTGCCTGTAATCCCAGCTACCTGGGAAGCTGAGGCTGGGGATTGCTTGAGTCTGTGGTACCCTGGGCAACATGAGCCTGTGCTTCCTCAGGCAAAAATAGCAAGACCTAGTCTCAAAAAGAAGAAAAAAGAAACCCTCAGGAAGAAATAAATAACATAAAGAATTATTAAAAGGAAATATAACTGGAAGAGGAGATTAGTAGGCTCCACCTTCCAGGCCTGGAACTGATCCAAGCTGAGCTGGGAGTAGGGGTCAAGGTCCTTTCAGAAGAACTGGGCCTTTGGGGAGCCCCCCATGACAGCCCAGGCTGAGATGGGAAATAGGGTAAGTCCTGCACCACAGGCAGGAGTCTCAGGTCTTGGGGTTTAGGGGTCTCAGGATCTAGGGATCTGAGGGCTAGAAGACCTGACCTCTGTCCTTTTGGTGTCTGGGGGTGGAAGGTGGGCAGCCTCTGCCAGGGGTCCTAAGCTGGGAGAGGGGATTAGTAGGTGCTCGCTTCTAAGCTGGTCCCAAGAGGCCTGGTCCCAAGCCTAGATGTGCCGGAGGTGGGAGTCAAAGTCCTTTCGGACAACTTGGGCCCTTGAAAAGGACCTCCAATACATCCATACCATGACCTAGGCCATTGGCAGGGGTAGGGAGGTAGGGTGAGTTCTATGCCACCAGGGTCTCAGGGTCTTAGGGTCTCCAGTCTAGGGATCTCAACCTGAGTGAGTCAGCTTCGGTCTCCATGTGAGCTGGGGATGGGGGCTGGGCATTTCTGCCAGGTCTCAGGCTGGGTGGGGAGTATGTCCCCCTCTGGTTTACTCCAACCTCAATCAGACCTGTACTGGGAATAAAAAAAAAAAAACAGTTCTCCAACTGCAGACATAAAGGATAGGAAAGGAAATAATAACAACCTTGGATGCACTCACCACATGGGTAGTACCCAAGCAGCATGTTCAGAACCACTGAGATAGGAGTATGAGATCAGCGACTGTGGTAACCTGTCACAGATTTCCATCTACATCCTCTCTGTGTCTGGGGAATCAACCCTCTGGTCCAGAGTTCTGTGCAACATGAGTGAAGCTCCCTCCTTTACCAATCAATGGGGAAAAAAAGCCACAGAGATGTGGCTGTGGCCCCATGGCAGAACTGCAAACATGAGAGAGTAGAATAGATGGACCAACTACCTGGGGAAGTCTGTCCCCAGCAGGGAACATCTCCACTTCCAGTGACTGGGAGTGGGGTTCCCAGACCAAGATACCAGAACTATACAGCACAGAAGCAGCACCAGGTGACAGACACCGGAAAGGAACCTGGAGAACCACACCACATGCTTGCCCTATAAGAGGTTCCTGAGGTGCTTGGCCTGATTACCCAACTCAGTTACTCCTGGAGATCCGAGCATCCTGGTCTGATGTAATCCAGGAGTGCAAGTCCTTACCCAGGGGAAAAAAGGACATTGTTCCAGAGAAAGAAAAGAACAGTGGGCCAAGCATGGACCAATAATTTGCAGCATGAGGAGTTGGAGTGGCTGGAGGTGAGAATGGGGGGAAGGGGAGTAAAGTGAGGTTAGGGGTACGATAAGGAAGGGAGGATCATACTTAAGGGGAACAATAACCATACAAACATAACCAATGTTGAACAAAAGTTACAAAATTATTTTTTAAAAAGAAATAATAAAATAAGAAATTAAACTTTATTGTAACTGAAAATAGAAAACCAAAAATCTCAGTGGGTGGGCTCAAAAGCAAAACAGAGTGGACAGAAGAAAAGAGCAGTGAAATAGTCGGGCACGGTGGCTCGTGCCTGTAAGCTTCAGCCTATGAAGCGGCAGGGGCTAGGGATCGCGGTTAGAGTCCCACCTGGGGCCCATAGCGAGACCTAATTCCAAAAAAATAGCTGGGCGTGGTGGCGTGCACCTGTAATCCCAGCTACCTGGGAAGCTGAGGTTGGGGATTGCTTGAGTCTGTGGTACCCCAGGCAACGAGAGCCTGTGGTTCCACAGGCAAAATAGCAAGACCTAGTCTCAAAAAAAAAAAAAAAAAAAAAAAAAAAAAAAAAAAAAAAAAAAAAAAAAAAAAAAAAAAAAAAAAAAAAAAAAAAAAAAAAAAAAAAAAAAAAAAAAAAAAAAAAAAAAAAAAAAAAAAAAAAAAAAAAAAAAAAAAAAAAAAAAAAAAAAAAAAAAAAAAAAAAAAAAAAAA